>NETT01000046.1:0-74390 GCA_003449175.1 Ceratocystis smalleyi | reverse complement strand
TGAATATGGGGGGGGGGGGGGGGTTACTGGATGAAGATAGACATAACGAAGCTCTGAGCTATGGATAATAAGAGAGAGGGACAATGACAATGCTGGAGACACGCTAAGAGGCGCGCGCTGGAGCAGTATGATGTGAAGACAGAGCACCTATGCGCACATACACGCATACGCCACCCCCTACCGACTGCCGAGGCTTTCGACAGCACAATGCCGGGATGGCTCAACTAGACCAACAACAAGTAATACTACTCACCACACAACAGAAAATTAAACGTTCTATTTCTCGCCACTAACAAGACCCCCCACCCCCTACCCCTCACTCCTCCCCGATCACCAACAAACTACAACCACTGACCCACCGGAACCCAACGTCTCCGGCATTAATTGGCTGCCAAGCGGCAAGATCTACCAAGAATGCTCTAAAATTAGCTTTGCCTCTTGATGATTCTTTGTCGTCTCTTCTTTCGCCCGTGTTTTCTTCTTTCACTTTGTGCTTGTGCTTTGTGATATACTGCGCTTGTTTTTGCTTGCACCTGGCATGTCTATTGCCCTCTTTACGCCGACGGACAGCCCAAGCTCACACCAGTTGGCGTTGCGGGCGCTGGGATTGGTAATTCAGACACATCCCATCCGTGTGATCGCGCTGTCGCCTCTCAATCTTGTCTCTCGCCCCTCTTACAAATCGCGCGCACCCGTCTGTATTTTTGTGCGCCAGCCTTGTAGTCTTGATTCATATTGCACTAGACTGGCCAGTAGCCCGCCCTGGGTATAGCCTTTTCCTCCAGGATATCTTGGTGTCTTGCCTAGCATAAATGCCAGCACAGTGGCGCAAGAAAAGAGGCCCCCGTTTTCATCTAGGGCATTGATCGTTGTAAAACCGAAACACCACCGACCTTGTACAAACATTTGGCCATATCTCGCTACTGTCTGCTGTTGTCGGTCTATCTGTCCTTATGGATGTTTGGTTTGCCAGTTTTTAGCCCTCTGCTTCTTGTCGGATGTGTGACTACACACACACACACACGCGTAAATATTCAAATATCTCTATTTATGCATATATCGAAACCTGAATTTGCGGGTATATAAAACTTTTCCCCCCCAAATTTTTGCTGTTGCTATTCTTGGCCAGCAAGCCGTCAAGTGACGCGGGACAAGAGACGAAATAGGCAAGGCAACAGACGGCGCAAACACCACCCCCTTGGTAGCAAGCCTTAGCCACTCACACAAAGAAGACGAACATATGCGCTTGCTGATACTTGTCACTTGTGTAATTGTCAATGCTCTCTTCGTTCTCCTCTGTCTCTATTGATGGAGTGGCCATCTCCCCCCCCCCCCCCCCCTAGCAAAAGGCACGGCTTTCTAGGACTACGCGAGAAAAAAAAAATCTCCAGCACCCGACGCACGTCTTCATTAAGGCGTGTATGCTATAGACGCTCTATACAAGCACTAATAGCCGAGCAATTAGCTACTTGCAGCTAAACATCAGGTATGGAAGTAAAAATCTCTTAGGCTTGCCAGAAACCCCAGCCTAGGACAGGCCAGCTGGAACAAGGCTGACAGTGGCATTGCTTTCGTGTCTGGAGTGTACGGCTAAGTCTAGGCGTGTATTCCACTGTTTATTCTTACTTCCTCAGCTAATTTCATTACTAGGCCGAGCTATTTGATTGCCGTTGCACCATCATTAGGAATCGCGCTTGAGACTGATCGTGAATTTTCGTCTCCCCACTCACCACCAACGCAGGTAGGGGTAGGCCGAGTACATAGGCCAGTCAAGCTAAAGCAATGTCGTTAGGTGGCCTGGCAGGGCCAATAGCGGTGCGAGTAGAGAAGAAAACATGCCAATTTGTGCTACAGCCAAGCAAAACCCACCAAGCACACCCAACTTACTGCCCCGCCAAATATCGCCCCGCCTAACCAGGCCATTGTAGGCTAGTCCACCCCCTCCCCCTGCCTCTGACGACAGATACCCCATATTTACGCACACCCTCTCGTTGCACCACTAATCAACCCCCCCCCCAGCGCGCAAGCCAGGCCAAGCCGCAACAAGGACGACGCGAGGAACGACGTAAACGATGTAAACGAGATAGCGAGAGAAGAAGGAAAATTGGGAAAACAGAGTCAGAGGGGAGAAGGAGAGAGAAAGAGAGAGAAAGAGTGCCACACAAGACTGAACAAGAATACAATAGCACGATACGCCACCATTAGCATATCCAATAAACAAATAACACAACACTGCCCAATACGAAGGGAAAGCGAGAAGCCGCCCCACGCTCAAGACCCCATTAGAACATGGCTCCGCCGCTCTGCCGCTCCTTTTTTGTCTCGTTCTCGCTCTCTGTTTCTCTCTCGCTCTCGTTGGGCGTCTTTGTTGTTAGCCTGCTCGCCCTCTTTTTTTCTGCTCTCGATCGGCTGTATATTAGGTGCGGTGGATGAGGTGGCCCTGACGCGCGCGCTTTCTCTGTATGCCCGGCCGCAGCATCACTAAACCCGCAAAGCGGAGTATTGTCACTTGTAATATAAGTCGCGCTTGCACAAAAGCCACAAAAGCCACCTGAAAGCTAGAAACGTCAGGATGAAAAGCCCGAGTAGAGGGAAAATAATAAACCGCAACTTTCTACACGCCCCGGGCCCGTATACCGCTGCCTTGAGACTTTAACGTAGGTTCCAGACTCTAAGCTTGTCACTGCTTGGCTTTAGAGAAGGAGAGGGGCCATTGACAGGAAGTACCGTAGAGCACGGGTAGGTGGCTCCTTGGGCTATCGCAGCAGTAGTAATAGCAGCAGGATGCTCTAGTCTTCTTTCTTACTGGTCCTGTTTCAATGTGTCCTATCTTTTCCACCCTGCTACCCTCCTACCCTCCTACCCTTCCACTATTCCACTATCCACATTTCCACCTTTCCACCTTTCCACCTTTCCACCCTTCCTCTTCTTCCGACTCGCCCTCCTCACTCCCCCGCTCTTGGGCGCCTCGGGCATCCGGTATCCTGGTCTTCTGTGCGGCTCTTTTACGCCTGTTACTAGACGATTGTAACTTAGACGCTCATGGACGTGGGCTTGCTTGCCTGATCTTTTTTTATTTTATTTTCACTTTTCTCCTTTTTGCGTTTATTGTTGGTGATGACGATGAAGGCCATAGCTCTACCTTGCACTGTCTTGGGGAATATCTCTCCGAGTAAACAACTTTTCGTACTACTCGTTCTGGCTTACACGGACGTCAAAACCTAGCGCCTCGGTGAAACCTACTTAAATGTCACGGGAGTCTCGTCCCATGGGGTTGGGAGCTGTCCGGTCTCTACTGCTACACAACACTCTAGATACCATCCCCGTTCTGCTCTGTCTTCAACTCGCCGTCACGACCACACCAGCCTTCGCCTTTCTCATCCGTCAATCAAAAGAGGGAGGTTCATAGTATACGTACTTTAAGCAAAACCAAAGCTCAGGCTAAAGCCATACCATACCACACCCGTCTCATACCTTTTAATAACCTGCCCGTCGCCCACTTCCACCTCCACCTCCATCTCGTCACTTCAACACCATTCAACACCATTCAACAACCACCACATATTTGCCCCCCCCTCTTTCCGCTAGTCACCTCCTCATCCTCCTTCCTACCAACAATGGCTACCAATCCCTCCTCCAACTCTGCTCGCATAGAGCCCGAGTGTTGCGACCAGCTCCTACAAGAGCTCTCCACAGTGGCCGAAACTGATCGTTCTCGCAGCGATGGCCCCACCTCGTCCACAGCACCAGGCACTGTTTCTGCAGCACAAGGCGCAACGAATCAGAGTGCTTCTTCAGCAAATATAAACCAGCCCTTCATCAACGACATAATAAACGGTGCCATGAGTGACATCTTGGGCTCGTCCTCTGGACCATCGTCATGAAGAGAAAGCTGGCCAGACACAAAGCTTAACAGACAGCAAGTCAGCAAGAGAGGGAAGGAAAGCAAGGGATTTGGCGAGACGCAGAGGGAAAGCGGCAGCAGCCAGACCAGAGAGCGAGAATGAACAGAAACCCGAGGAAAAGAGCAAAAAAAAAAAGGAGAACTGCATCACGACACGCTAACTCCTGCTTTCCGGTGTTGGGCTCCCCGATTAAAGACAATGGGCAAGTGAGACTGACTTGTTCTGTTCTGATCTACTAGCCCTCGTCTTTCTCATTACAAGGTTGGAGACACTATGAGCGCTAGTATAAGGCACCTAAAAGCGTATTTCGTATCACTCAACGGGGTCCTTTCCTTTTTTTTTTTCTTCTCCTCTTCTGCCCTTCTTTTCTTCTTTTTTCTTTCTTTTTTTTTTTTTTTGCCTGGCCTATACGCACACCCAGATATATATTTTTTCTCTTTTTTCGCCCCTCCTGAGCTTTGCATATGCCTTGCTCGAATTTTGTCGCTGGAAAGCCATCGCCGTTTCGGTCTTACTTTTGTAGTCTTTGTTTGCCATCCTTTTTCTTTTCCTGCCCTGAGCTTTCGATGATTTGATCAGTCTCCTGCAGCCTTTCTTTGTTCCAATTGCGGTAGTCGCTCACAAGGTCCTGGATGACTTGGAAATCATCACCTGCAAGATCAGGCTCGGGGTGGGAAGGGTTGATGTGGCAAGGCCCAGAACTGTGGTCTATTGTCCAGTCGTCGTCATTTTCTGCAATGGCCGTGTTATCATCGAAGATTGAGTGTTCGCCAAGATGGGGGTTCTTGTAATCAGGCATCTGCGAAACTTCGTATAGCCACTGAGTAACGTGCTCTTTGGCTCGAATTAGGGAACACTCATTGTAGTATAGTTCCCCGCTGGAGTACATGGGACAGACCATGGAGTTGGTAATACTGGGGCAACAACCCGTAATCCCTAGTAGAGGAGTGTTGACGGGCGTCTCGTGGACGGCCCAAGTTCGACATCTCTGGGAAAGAGGGGATATGAGTATGGGTATGTCTTGATGTTTAAAGGGGGGGAGCTTAATGTAATGGTGTTGCATAACCGAGAATAGGTGTTGATAATAATATACTTACTTGTGCTAGAAAGTTTCTCAAACCAACATTAATGGAGTCTGCAAAAAATGCCCCGCCCATAAAAGCACCGGCATTCAGTCGATCCTTGTAGAAAGCCCAAGCAGTTTCGTGATTCAAGTACTCCAGAAACCCATCCACTGCGTCTCCGACAGCGATGACATCAATGAGGGCGTCGTGGGCCAGCAGTGATGGGACAGCTGTGTTCATGAGATAGTGGAGGTGTCTTTTCCACGTTTCCAGCTGCGGCACAGCGTTGAGCTCCATATCATATTCCCGGCCGTTAAAGGCAGAGCTGGCAAGTGGAACACCCTGGGCCATGGCTGGATTTAGAGCTCGCTTGCCCTCAGGCCACCACCAGTTCCCGCCAAGATTGGCGATGATGATGCCAGGAGGATTTCTGTCATTGGGAGCGCTTTGTTGCTTGGCAAGACACTTTACAAGGGAAACTAGAGAGCCCTCGTTAATGCCACCCCGGCCCCCGGTGATGCGGTTAGAGAGGACACCTAGGCTTTGCGTGCTTTCGCCAAGAAAAAGGACAACGCGGCGGCGCCGTCCGAGATCTTTGGAAACAAGAATGGGGATATGTGGCTGGTTGGCCGATTTTACCTCTAAAGGAAGGCGAAGAGTTTTGAGCCCTTCGTTGTGAAGGCGATCGATAATGATAGATTCGAGGGCACCTGAGACAAGCGGGGGAGAGATGTTAGTGCTGGCAGGCTACTTGGATGGCAAAGAGGGTGGAATATTGCGGCCTGCTGTGGGATGGGATACCATTGAAGTGGAAACACTGCCGCTCATTAATACGTTCGTTTTTGCTGATGTGAAATCTGAAGTAATTGTGGGGATTGTCGAGTGAGCGAACTTCGTCAATATCGTTGATGAAGTATCTAGTGGCTGTCATCAATAACTGCCCTCGCGTTTTCTATTTTGTTTCGTGGTACTAGCAAGCGAGGACTCACCCAAGATCTGCCAAAGTATCACCAAAGACCATGTCTTGAGGGAGACCTTCCCACATGCGGCGGAACATGGCGAGAATGAAACCTGCGGGGTGGAAATAGGGTAAAAAGCAAAGGGGTTAGTGGTCGCAATCAAAGTTGCGGTTGGAGTTAGCTAGACAGAGCTGTTGAATATCCGGGGCGAGAAGAGGAGGCAGGGAAGAGGAGGCAGAGAAGAAAAGATAACCCAAGTGGGGGAGGGCTGTCATATAATATTGCGTAGCTGAGACATGAGATGAAAAGTCAGGCAGGCAGGCGTAATGCAAACGCAGCTGAATTCTTAGGTCAGAGTAATTGCCGTATTTGTTGATGAAACTACAGCAGCGAGGGGAAGCTGAGCTGAGAAAATCGCAAAAGCTAATAAAAAAAGAAAAGAAAAAAAAGAAAAAGGTAATTGCAGCATTGAAAGTAGTATGAACAAATGATAGTAATACCCTAAACAGTTATCCGAGACATAGAAGCAACCAAATGGGATAGCTAGCAACTGGGACGGTTCATTTCCCTCCGTGACATCTAGTTATGATATGGTGACAAGCCAGTCACGCTGGCAATAATTTACTGACCATATCCCCGATTCACAAAGCGGTTGATTGAGCTACCACCAAGGGTCAGCCTGCTCATATCCAGACCAGCCAGGACGTCCGCCATGGCCGAAGTTGAGACGGAATCTGGCAAGGGGAGTGAGCTTGGGTTAGCAGGGTATGCATGGAGATTTTTCGCATGACAGTAAGAGAGGGCTTACTCGAGAACGACTCGCCATCGAGATCGCTAAAGCTGCTGCCCATATCGCTGCTTTTAGAGCTCGCTTTGCTGTTCTTAACCGAATGATGGGGGTCCTTTTTTGTCTTCTTTGTGTCCGAGCCAGTAGCCGTGCTGCCTTGATTGCTTGGCCCGGGCATGCGGGCGATGAAGGAGCTGTTGTTCGATGAATCAGATGCCTGCGATATTTGATAGCGGTGCTTGTTGTGGTGGTGCTTTGACAATGCGGTGTTGGTTCTGCTGGCACGACGATCTGATGCTTCTCCTCGGAGAGTAGAGGTCATGGTTTGGCTGTGAAGAGGGCTTGTCTCCGAGGAGTGGTCGACATGGAAGGCAGGTTCACTATCGTCTTCGTCGGCGTAGCGTGCGGCCTTGTCGGTGCCGTAGAGAGGTGGGCGTCGGATAATTCGGGACTGACCGGGGCTAGATGACGCGTTTGATGAGTCGTCGTTGTCGTCGTCGTCGTCACCGTCGTCGCCGTCGCCATCATCATGGTCACAATCATTGTTGTTGCTAGTAGTATTGGAATTGTCGTGGTGGTGGTCATCCGCATAAAGGTTGATGGCGTAGGCTGAGGTTTGGTCTTTGGCATCTTTCATGTCGCTATATTGTCGTCGAGGCTCAGCACGGTCTAGGGAGGAGGGCTTTTCTGATGACCCGGGGCGCGCAGATGAATGGCTGGCAGGAACACCATTACGCAAAGACAGGGGGTGTTTGCTGAAGCTGGCAGCCCCGGAGCCCGGGAATGGCGGTGTTGCCGAGATCTCATGCACATGGGACGGCACAGCAACAGGCTGACGGGGTCGGGAACTAAGATCAGCAGCAGGTGCTGCTGCAGTACCAGTAGCAGGCCACGGTGAGCTTTTCAATGCGTTGGTAGCGCGGCGCACTTCGGCCTTTAGGTGGGATGCATGGCGCTCATTGAGGTAGTTGGCCTGGCGAAGAAGAAACTCGGCAGTTACATTGAACTGAGCGGCCCTAAAGATGTACCGTGGTTAGCAAGAATCTGTATGTGTATTTGCATAGGCATGTACATATGGGTGTGTATGTGTGCATTCTCGACTTACATCTCATTCCCTACACGATGATGTCATTAGATGTGGGTCAGTTAGATACATCGAAGGAGCTTGCTTTAACAAAAGGGTTCAAGCGTAAACTTACAGTCAACATCAGCCTTGCCCCCCCTTGTTGTGAGGATATTCCACAGGGCATTGTCCTTGGTAGAGTCCCACTCATACTAAACACAAATGGGGAGCATCGAGTTAGCAAGTGACGTGTATGGTTTTGCGGAAATAGCACCAAAGGCTTACTGGCGGTGGGTCTATGAAGTCGGCTCGTGGTCTAGGCACTCGTATAAAGACGAGACAGTTGTTGTTGTTGTTGTTCTTGTTGTTGTTGGACATTGTGGGAGCGACGGATCGTGTGGAATGGGGTCTGCAGAGTAGACAAAGAGACCGAGCTGCAGAAAGCAGTCAGAAGCTCAGTGATGGGAGAGATGACACCTCGTAGTACCGCATGCAGTCAACAAGTCAGGAGGTCTTATCTTATCAGGGGGGGGGGGCGAGCCAGGGTTAGGGAACAGGGTTAGCATGTCGATTAGTCAGCCCACAAGCGATGGCAAGCTTGCAAGCTACAGACCATGTTGGGGCGGCGAGAGGAGAAAGGTTTTACAGTTTGTTCTTGCGTGAACTGAGTGACTTTGCGGGACTGATATACAAGATTGGAGGCCGCTGTAAAGTCCAGTCAGGGTCTGTGAGGTGTGGCTTGGCTGGTAGAATTATGGGGAACCCTCCTCAGGAGGGAGCGAGTAGCCAAGATGGGATTTTGTATTATACAGGAAGAGGGAGAGGCAAAGAGAGCTATGACAAAGAGGAAAGTGTGTAGCAGAGGGGTAGAGGGCGCAGTTGGTATGAAGCGGTGTACTGGACAGGAATGTGACTTGTGCGAGCTTTGGGTTTTCTGGTCCAAGCTACTTTGGGGTTGTCTTGATGGCGCACCCCCGCCTTGGAGAGATGGCCCTCAGCTTTCGCCTGGAGAAAGTAGCCTCCTTGAGAATCCTAGCTTCCTGCCCTCGGCCTCCAAATGATGCATACCGTCTGAGACAGGCGGGAAAAGCGGGGCCGGAAGGCAAAGGAGCATTGGCCAAGGATATCGGACTGATCTGCGGGACGGATAAGCCGAGGAATATACGCACGGCAAGTTTCAGAAATGCGAGAAATGGCATGTAAAGTTTCATTTAAACGTTTGGGGGCTACAGTTTTCTGGTGACGCAGGGCCGGATAAGGCTCGGATAAACTGATGGGACGATGTTTTATCCCGGAAGGGGCTGGTATAGGAAAGGAGGAGTAGCCAAAGATAGACGGTGAAATTCAAGGACCGGCGAGGGAAGGAACGAAATGTGTGCGGGTGTCACGTGACAGCATGACACAAAATACAACGTCATTTGGGCCAGGTTTTGTCCTTTTTTGTGTGTCTTTTTTGTGTCTTTTTCGTTCTTTTCGTTCTTTTCTTTTTCTTCTTTTTCTCCTTTGACAGCCATTCAATGCTGCCCTCGTTATAGCCTCCAGTCAACCGGACACTGGAGCAATGCTGATTCTCTTTTTTTCTGTAGCAACCCCGGATTCTGACTTCCATCAGTACGTTTTTTATATGGCTAGAATCAATGCCTTGAGCTTTCCCTTACCCTTGCTTCAAACTGCCCTCCTTGACCCTTGATCATAGTCCGTGTCTGTGCTATACGGGCTGTTCTATCAGTCGCTGCTTAGTAGTCTGAGCTGAAGCCTTATATATTCGTGAAAAGCCACTACCCTACTCTCGTGCCCGGTAGATAACCTTAAAATATCGTCAACCATAAACAACACTTCCCGTTACACTATCCAACAAACAAGCAGAAAATGCTGTCTTCGTATGCATGGCAGGGCATGGCTACCCGCTGCCGGTTGCTCCTCCGTATTCAGGTTTCCACTCGTCGTGGCCACGTACTGTTGATGCTATCTTTGTTCGTACTGACATTTGTTGTTCTGGCCTCTTTGACATATGACTCCAAATTCGGTAGCTTGTTGATGCAGTCTCCGCCTCAAGAAGAACCAACACACAATAGCCCCGTTCCCGGGTCTGTCTCCACCCCGCCCGCCGTTGATCAGCCCGCCGCCTCTCTTCAGACTCCAGCCTGGTCCAATCCGGTGGTCCCTGCTGACGCGGATTGGAGCCGCTTTGCTATTGTGCAATACGCAACTGACCTCGACTATCTCTGTAACTCCCTAATGGTCTTTGACTCATTACGGAAGCTCAATACTAAAGCCAATTTGGTGCTTTTGTACCCCGACGATTATGCCCCCGTCAACATCAAAAATCCCGAATCCAGCCAGGAGAAGCTTATTGTCAAAGCTCGTGACGAGTATGGCGTAAAGCTACACCCCATCAAGGCCATTCGTCGAGCCGTGTCCGATTGTGAGTAGACTATCTAGCACTAACAATCTAATTTAATAATCCGATAATGCGCAGCACTTCCTGCGCCATCGCGCTTGACCCTCAAGTGATCCTTTAACTAACTAGTGTTGTAGCCACTTGGGCCGCTTCGTACTCCAAGCTCTTTTCCTTTAATCTAACAGCTTATGACCGCGTGTTATCCGTCGACTCGGACGGCTTGGTGCTGCAAAACCTCGACGAGCTCTTTTTTGCCCCGCCAGCAACTGTTGCTGCACCATTAGCGTACTGGCTACGGCCTGAAGAGGATGTGCTCTCTTCGCAAATGCTGTTGATCCAGCCGTCGGCCGCTGAGTTCGCCCGTGTCAGCCAGGCCATTGACGCTGCCCACGACTCGGACTATGATATGGAAATCATCAACTATCTGTACCGCCAGACTGCCCTCATCCTCCCACACCGGCCATACGACCTGCTCACCCGGGAGTTTGGTATTCTCTCCAATGCCGAGCACGCGCGATACCTGAGCAATGCAACCAACATACCATCTGACGATGCCGTGCTAGAGCCGTGGGACCCATTGCTGGCCTACAACGAGGCCAAGTATCTGCACTTTTCCGACTGGCCTATGCCCAAGCCGTGGACAAGGCCATCACGAGCACAGACTATGACGTTCCAGCCAAAGTGCGTGCAGAAGAATGGCGTTATGATTGACTGCACGGCGCAAAGATTGTGGGTTGGCTTCTATGAGGACTTTTTGGTCCAGCGATCGCGGGTATGTTTGGGCGTCTAAGGTATGGACCGACGCCCTTATTGTTTTCATTTCCTTGTACTGGTCGCCTCTGGGCCTTGTTTCTACTACTGTTTCTACTCATTTTCTTTTATTTGCTTCTATTGTTTGCCCCCCTTAGACATGAAACCGCATTGCTTATGCATAGTATTAGAAATATCTAACCACATTTTTCCCTTGTTTCCGTTGATGACCTTCCTAATATACAAAACATGTCTTTCAAAGCCATGCAATTAATTGATTGGCAGCTTCCTCCGTCCCATCTTGCCCTACTCCTTGCGATCCCCCAACTCCCTCGCTCCATGCTCCTCCTGCACCCCCTCCTCCACAGCAGCCTCTTCTTTTTGCTTTGACATATCTATCTTGACTGCACCATCATGCAGCACCCGGTCGAGCTCTCGCTCTACCTCTCTAATGCCCTTGCTTGCCTGGGCCTTGGCCATGTGGCGGCCACCCTTGGTATGGTGGTATCCCTTCATGGGCTTTTGCATCGGCACTGCTTTGCCCAGTGCGTTCATCTGCAGGTTCACCACTTCGGGCCGCTTTGAGCTACTGCGCGTCTCGTCTGCACGGGCCTGGCGGCCCTTGACACCGCCATCCTTGACGACATCGCCACGCCCCATGCGAACTCGGTTTTCAGTGCGAGTCTTGGCCCCAAGTGCCCACAAATCACCCCAACGAATCTTCCGTGCATCGTGGTACGCCGTCTTGCTGAACGACTTGGAAACCGTCCACCGTTCGAATTTTCCCTCAGGAGTACAAAGGTCCATGGATACGTGGCCGTGCTTCTTGAGCGGGGGCCGGATATTGCGCGGCAATGCTAATGCGTGGTAGTCGGTGGCATTCTTTTCGTAGCCTGTGAACGCACGCCCTGCCGACTTGGCATTTTGCTCAAGTCCTGGTGGCCCCATGGTACCGCGTTGGATTGCCACGTAGCTAAATTCGACATCGTCGCTGTTGCGGTGCTTGGCCTGCATGATACGCTGTAAATACGGCGGGCGGATGTAACGCTGGGCAAAAAAGCAAAAGTCCTTCCGTCCTAGACTCTTGCCTTCAACCAAGTACAAAGGACACTTGCGTTGAGTCGTACAAGGCGCGACAACCATACCAGGCTCTCTGACACGGGTAAACGAATCAGAAATATCCTCTTCCTGAGGTTGCGCTCCGGGGGTCTGGAGGAACTCTGATATAAAGCGTTGGCGCGCATCGGCCACGGCTTCAAAGCCACGAGGATGCGCTTTTTCAATGATGACTAGGACTCCGCCGTCAGGGTTTAACAGAGACCAGAGCTGGTTAACTATGGCACGGCGCTTATGACCCTCGTCGACATGCAGAAGCTGATGTGATGCCAGGACCACATCATAGCGCTTTCTGGTCTGAGGCTTCTCGGGCCCGTCAAGTAGGCGGTCGGCGTTTTCTGCTGAGTGGACGTAGTCTGGCATGCGGGGAAGGAAACTAGTGTTGTGCATGAACTTGGATAAACGGTCCCGCAAGGCGTCGGAGCCGGCAACCACCGATTTGCGCGTTATCGGCCTGCTGTCCTTTGGTACTTCGTCTCTTTCATGCAGTGTCTGCCACTCGGCGCCAAGGACTTGCTCCCAAGCGATAATACCAGCACCAGCACCACCAACATCCAGGACTCGGGGGCCTTCATCGCCATTCTTCTCCATAAGCCCCCTGAGCCAGCTGGATCCTAATCTTTTGCGCAGCTCCACTAACACACTGAGAATGGATGCGTAGACAGGCGGAACGTACGCCGCCATCACCGCATCGGCATCAATAGGCTGCATACGGCGATGCTGCATCTGGATGGGGATCGCCTTCATTTCTACTGTCTTCATTCTCTGTGGCGTCACAGGGCCATGTGGCAAGCCGGGACCACCAAATAGCCTTTCTGCTGCGAGCTTGATATGGCTAGGGGCTGTGCGTTTGAGGATGTCTGTAGTGTGCGAGACTAGGCGGTCTGGCGGCAGGTAGACGGTTGAAGGTGAGATGCCGAAGCGCGCGTCATGGGTAAATGGGTGCAGGCGAGAATTGGTAAGCGGATCTGACAGTTCACGGTCCCAATCCTCGTCATGTTGCTCTTCTGCCTCCTGTGCAGCTTCTCTCTCGTCTGCCTCTTCTCTAGACCGTAGCTCTTCAGCTATTTTCTCTTCCGTCTCCTGAATTTCCATCTCCGCGGCTTCCTTGTCTGCTAGCTCCTTGGCAGCTTTAAAGTCCAACTCTAGCTTTTTCAGGGCATCGTATTCGCGTTGGTTGCGGGCAACAATCTCGATATAGCTGGATTCGGGGTTGTTAGACTCATGCCGTTCGGCAGGGTATAACTGCTGATGGCCGTCTGCATGGACTTCTGTCGCCTGAGTGTCGTATGTTTCATAGGGCCCTGATATCGGCGCATCCAGCGCTTTGTAGTTGTCATGTGACGGAATGCCTACGTCGTCTGGGGTGGTCTCGCGCAGAGGTGGGCCGTAGAGCCGGACATAGAGTTCGTATTCGTCCGGTTTTAGATAGCCCTTGGGCAGCGTATCACGAAAGCGCTGCTTTGCATCACGCACGGTTTTCTCTACATCCTCTCCGGATGCTGCCGGAGCCTCGACTTCCTCGGTCTTGGCAGAGGACAAATCAGGTGTTTGGCTATCGTTTTTCTGCTGTGATGTGCAAGAAAAGCCCCGGGTGATTTGTGTGATTTGTGTGTGTGGGTGCAGATGTGCTGCCACGATGGGATGTCTGGTGGTACGGGACTGGACAAGACTTGCACGGCTGATGGTGCAGAGACCTGCAAGCCGGCGCCGTGACGCCACTTTCTGGGCCGATAACATGGCAAAGAGAACACGGCACAGTGGCTAAGAAGCTGTTTCTTGCGGCTTTCTCAGAGATTTGACGTCAATAGGCACGGTTTGTTAGAGCTTTCTTTTGTTAAATCACCGATAAGCTGTGTCACGTGAGGATAAGAACTTTAAATGCTGGTAAATACAAGGAAGCCAATTGGCTGGTATGCTTACTTGTACTACCATTAACGCCTTTAGGGTTTGCGATGTGACTAAGCATATTGGGTTATGTTTCTTGATTCGGGTTAAGGCAATGGGTGCGTATAATTCAGGGACAGGCTCGCTAGGTAAAATCAAACGCCGTGGGCAGGCTCCGCCTCTCTCATATTCTTGCGTGTCGTTGGCTCATAGGTCCGCCAGGGTCTTGAATGCGGGCCGTACAACCTTCTTTGTGACGGTGGATCCATCTGCTGCCTGTGTCTTGATTGTAACGATCTCGGGCGGATTGACAGTGTTGAATCGAGACGTTTGTGCTGATTTGTAGGGGTCGAGCTGTGTGGAGGCAGGGGAGCTCCCATCGAGCGCATTTGCAGAGTTAGCAGGTGTTATCCAGACGTCCTATGCTGACAGTATTTTGGGGCGAAGGAACACTTGCCGACAAGAGAGATACAAAGTATAGGCCAACCATCATGAAGATATTGGAAAGCAGCCCAGCGGGGCTAAATCTAGCCAGGCTGCTCTCTGCTCTTCCGGCTACGTGCTTGTCGTCGTCTAAGCCCGCACCGCCGAGCCGCTTGCCAGGGGTCCCAAAGACCTCACCTGGAGTGCCCTTGTCCTTTAGCAGCAGTGCACTAGCGACAGCAGCAGCCAGTGCCGACGGGTTGGCACCCTGCACAGTATCGAGAACCTGGCCGCGATGAAACAGCTTGAAGGTGGGCATGGCTCGCACGCTCTGGGAGGAGGCGACATCGCGTTGTATGTCGACATTGACCTTGACGAAGGCGACCTTCTTCGGCTGGGCATGCTCGCGGGCAAGGGATTCGAATTTCGGAGCAATCATCTTGCAGGGGCCGCACCAGTCGGCATAAACTATGCGAGATCGCGTTGTTAGCAAGGCATTGCCATGGAGTAAGGGCAGGGACAAAGGAGGCTTACAATCTGCGACAACGACATTGTGCGTCTTAAGAATGGTGTCCCACTGAGCACTAGATTGGAGATTAATAACAGTCATTTTGCAGTTGCGAACAACGAAAGCAAAAGTTCCTTAAGATAAAAGCCGCTGATCTTGCGGTTTCCAGGCCAGACAAAGGGAATTCAAACAACGTCACCTCACGGAATGATCGCAACCGAGCTTCCCTGACGTGAGTGATCTGGGCCTAGACCCACTTTAGCGCCAGGGCGGTCTGGAGTTTCTGCCAGCCTAACCGTGAGCACACCGCCTTTTTTTTCAGAGGCGCAAATCTTTAGCAGGCTTCGATTTGCTAGGCCCAAGCTGAATTGTGGTAGAAGAAGCCCATCGCCAAAGCCCTTGTACAAATATAAAGAAGAGAAGCCATGGACCGTTCGTCAAAGGTATGTCGCTGAATTATAGCGCAGCTGCGCCTGGCCAAGGAACAGCTTCTGGCCCGGTTTGGAAACGCCCAATTAACAACAGCACTGTTCTAGCGTAGCAAGATATCCCACGATGGAGCCGGCGAGTTCCCCAGCAAACCCACCAGCAGATTCACACCCATCGAGGGCGGTAGGTCATGGACTGTGTCCGTTGCCCTTCCCGGCAGCGTGATTGAAGAGTAAGTCAACCCGTCCCACCCAGCCATGCCCAACTTCAAGCCTACTAAGCTGGCTACCTTCTAGTGCCCATACCACAGACCAGCAAGTCGCACTGCCAGGTCGCCTCGGCCGGGCGCTTGCACTACATAACATCGATGAGGTCATTCTCTACGACGACACGCAGGCCTCTAAGCGGCCGGCTCACATCGACCCCAAGAGCTACACGGCTGACACCGACCCGTGCCACTTCCTGTCACACGTGCTGTCGTACCTCGAGACACCACCGTTCATGCGCAAGGCACTCTTCCCTCTGCACCAGAACTTGCGTCTAGCGAGCAAGCTGCCATCGCTTGATGTGCCGCACCACCCGCACCCTGCGGAGTGGATCCCTTACCGTGAGGGCGTCACGCTTTCACGCAAGGCCAAGACTAGTGGCACCCTAGTCGACGTTGGACTCAAAGACCCCGTGTCACTCCCCGATGCCATTCCGCCAAACACTCGCGTTACTGTCTACATGGACACGCCTACATCGCCTGCCCGGGCTATTCATCCTGCTGATCCGCGCACGGAAGGTGGCTACTACTGGGGCTTTTCGATCCGCCGTGCGAAGGGCATTGGTGCCGTTTTTACCGAGAGTCCGTACGAGGAGGGCTACGATGTCAGCATTGGGACCTCAGAGCGCGGCCGGCCAATCCACCGGTCGGTGCCGTCGGGAAGCCTGGACTTTAAGCATCTGCTCATTGTGTTTGGCGGTCCCAAGGGCATCGAGTATGCCGTATCAAACGATGAAGATCTAGGCGGCCTGGAGGTCACTGGTAGCAAGGCCAGGGAGCTCTTTGACCATTGGGTCAATGTCTTGCCGGGCATGGGAAGCAGGAACATGCGCACCGACGAGGCTCTGTTCATCGGGCTGACATCGTTGGGGTCCTTGTGGGCACAATAGTAGAGAACGAAGGCGAAACAGAGAAAACAGAATTCAATATGTGTATTCAAATAGTTATATACTGGTATGGCTTGGAATCACAGTCGTTGAAGCCATCTTCCCTTTCGCTCATCCATCAAGCATTGTCTTTGAACATGACAATAGTTTGTGTAAATCCGTTCATGTTGTCATCGTACTTGGCGATATCCACGCCATTTCTGGTGGCCATGTTCTTGGTCCCCACGGTGTTCAAGTTGTAAACTACCAGCCCAACGCCAGTAGAGCCCCCATCGATATCAAATATGCGTGTTTGGCAGCTTGCCTCGGCGTTCTCGGCACTGCAGGACGTACTATAGTTGTTGAAGAACGAGTACAGTCCGGCACCGTAAACCACTACATCTTTCGACGACAGTACACGCAGTCCCCATGCCATTTCACAGGGAGCTGGGTCATCTTGGCGCGACTCGCAATAGGTTTTGAAGTCGGGGTCTGACATGCTAGGCAGCGCGGGGAAGGGCCGGGAGGCCGGAGGGTTGGGCTGGAAGTAGGGCGTTTCACTTTGAATGAGGCCCATGTAAATGTCTTTGGTGTTTGCCAGCTGGTACTGATATAGTACATGGTGCTCAGAGCCCGAGCCGCTGATCCAAATACGCCCATCCTTAGACTCGATAAAGACACCGCGCCCGGCATAAATAGTGATTTGGGCATAGCTGGGATCTTCCAAGTCATGGTCGGATACCCAGATCCAACAGTTCTCGTGGTAGAGGCCCGAGGCAGACTTGGTGATGTGCAGGCTAGTGTGGGAGGCAATGCAGTTTTCGTTAATCACATCCGAGTTAGGAGTGGTGGGACAGTCGTCCAGCATAAGATTAGTGCCAGCAAAGCCACCCACACGAACATGGACATCCCAAAGGCCAGAGGGAATTTCTGGAGAGTACAGGTTGTACTCAATCAGCTTGGCGCCGGCGCAGGCACCGCGGGTCGAAATGACCATATCGGACCATTCAATCCGGCCCCTTTGGCCCGGCTTTCCAACCTGAGCTACGGGGTAAGGCTCATTGATATCCTGGAACTTGGGGCCGCTGGCCATGATGATGGATGCAAGAGCTTCACCAACAATTCTGGCACCGGGAGGGATGAAGATGGTGTCGGTGACAAGATAGGTTCCAGCATCTACAAACACAACAGTGTCTGGCTTTTCGGCACACGAGGCAAATAGCTCATTGAGAGCGTCAGTATCATCAGTCTTGCCATCGCCCTTAGCGCCAGAGCTACGGGCAGAGACAAATTGGTTGGCAGAAAAGGTTTCGTAATACGGCTAAATGAGAGTTAGTGCGGTGGCAGGGCATTGCAGGTGTGGGTAATGGACGCCATACCTTGGATCGTTCATAATACTTCCCCGTCACTGAGTCCTTGAGCATAAGAGGAGCTTCCTGATGGGAGGGATCCACGTCGAGAATAGCCTCAGGGCCGCTGGGGTTGTAGGTATTTCCCTATATTCAGCATGTATTAGCACTAACCTGCTAGCATGTGACAGCGTGCGACTCACGTTCATATAGCCATCAACAACGGTTGAATCTTCGGAGCTTGCCATGGTAGTTTTATCTGAATTCACCAGAATGTTGGGCACATTCTTGAAAACAGTGTTCTCAATCAACAAAGAGCCTGCCTGGGGGTTCTTGTCAGAACTACCATACGTGCATTTGATGCCCGCCTCGGTGACTTGGGTAAACTCGCTGTCGAGAACCGTCATAGACCCTGTACTGCCACTGGTCATTTCAATTCCCACTGTGCTGTTGTAAATCCTCAAAGACTTGAAGGTCCAGCTCCAATTCCACATTTGCTTAATGGCCGTCTGTGTGTGGGAGAACGATAGATTCCGCGCTGTGTACTGCTGGTTATTGAACTCGGCGCCCACCATGCCGCCATAGAAGACAAGATCACCCATGTACCCCCCAGACCCACTGTCCACACGCAGGCCAGTGTGCTGGTTGCCATTGGCCTCGGACATCCTGAATACGAGATTGTTTATCGAGGTGGCCTGGGACGAAGGCCAATGAAGGCCCAGAGCAGACGCACCAGCCGGTATTTCGGACATGTCCAGCACAAGATTGCGGATCTGGCGGAAGAATACATTGACGGCCTTCCATGCTAGCTTCCCGTCTATTAACGGGTTTGCGTCGATGAGCCCACCAGCAAGCGAGTCGGCGGAGAAGTTAGCGGCGCCCTTGATGACTGGGAGATCAGTGGGGTCGCCGATGATTTGTGTATAAAAGTAGTCAATAATAGATGAAGAGATACTATATGTGCTAAAGCAGAGTTAGCTTGAGAACGCGAGGTTGTAAGGCCCAAAGAGCCGGGTAGAAGAAGCATCTGTGCCACCAACTTACCCAGGGGGGAAGTAAACAACAGCGGGTGTAACTGTGCTGCCTACGCAATCGCCGGGAGCACAGCGACCACCGGAGCTGATAGCAAGATTGATAGCAGCAGTATCATCTGTCACGCCATCTCCCTTCGCTCCAAAGTCTCGCACATTGCGGAAAACGGTGTAATCCGGGGTTGGGGCGTAGGCTGAAATGCCCTGGTGTTGGATATCCTCCATCCAATAGGCCGATGCTGGGTCAACGGCCAAGGCTAAAAGCGCTGCCGCCAGAGGCGAGGGCTGCCAGTGCATGGTGGTGATGGATGACGTGTGGTTTGCGGACTGTGATCTGCGACAGCGAGACAGACAAGAGGAAGGACAGTAGAGGAGGATAGCGTGTAGAGGGTAGCGTATAGCGGTAAAGAGTAGGGGTCCAGGAGCAGGAGAGAGCAGATCTTGTAATGGCAGACAAAGGAAGTAAAGCCGACGGTCATAGGGCAGGGAGACGGGCAGTGAGGTTGAGTGGCTCCTCCTCCTTTAAGTAACACCAATACGATGGCCTGAAATTGATGCAGCGCCCAGCAAAAAGGGAGACGGCCCAGACCAGGGAAAGAATTTAAGTGACTAACCGCTGTTCTCTCTGAGTCTTGCTCACACGGTGGTGGGAGCATCGAAGGGTTATTTCGGAGCGCAGATAGGTCTCACATACGCATGTAGTACACCGCTACACATCGGTGCGGATATATACAAACATAATGCCTATGTCTAGTCATATGGAAGCCTGCGGGCGCGTTTATGCATACGTCCATTCATACGTACAGTCAGCCTAGCCCTTGTGCATATGGGACAAAATCAAGGCCGCAAAACAAAACAAGACCACAGCAGCAAGACGAAGCCAATACGGATGCGCCAACAAGTGCTGTGTCAACAGGACGACCGGGACATCCTTCTCTTCTTTTCTTTTTCTTCTTTTTTCGCATGCACTATCTCGTCTTATCTCTTATTCATCCGATAGCCATATGTTTAGATACAACGCGTCTCAGCAAGACAAAGAGGATTCAGTAGTACTTAGCCTGGACCTTGGATACCCACCCCTCGAATGGTGTTGTTGATCTTCTCAAGCCAGCTGTTCATGCCAAAAGCTAGGCCGAGAGTACAGGGCAACAAACGAACAACTCGTATAGGACACGGAGGAATATAAGGGAAGGCAGACAGGGGAAGGAAGGGAAAATAGGCCACACAGCCTGAATAAGGGATTGCGTTTGAATTTGCAGGCACATTAGTGCATGCACCTTTTGTGACGCGCTGTATTAGTTCACGTGCCTCTGCATCCGCGCCATGTGTGCTTGTGTATGCCAGCTAAGCAAGAGAAGCCCCGGTAAATACACAGACCCCTTGGTCTACGACACGACTTTGCGCACGAGAGCGAGTCTCAGTCACGCTCGGGCGACACACTGTGCCGGCGCAGTGGCTGGCCGCGCGTGGCATCCCTGGTGTCCTTTGCCGGTGCTTCATCTCGGTAATGCGACGATCTCCCGGATTCTGGGCGTCGTTCCAAGTCTCCTCTGTGGGCGGAGTTGTAGCGCTGGTCACTTCCGCCACGGCGGTCCAAGCCGTTCTCTGAGCGATGCTCCGAGCGTCGAGATTCTCCGCCTTTGTTGTTTCTGCCATCTCGCCGGTCTCTTCCGCTGTGCCTGTAGTCCCTGTCCCTCCGATTTCTGTCGTCGCTTCGTTTATCACAGTCTCTCTGCTCTGAGTTGTCTCTGTGAGAGCTGTCCGTTCTTCGTTCCCGGCGTTTGTCGTCTCTATCGCGGTCGCGACGGTCATAGTCACGACTTCGTCTATCCGATCTCCGGTCATCGTCGCGATCCTCCCGTCGAGGGCTAGACTCCCGCGAGTCACGGCTCCGGCTGCGGTGCCGTCTGTGGCGATGTCTGTGTCCCCGCTCTGATCTGCTTCTACCGTCCCGGTGCTTTTCTTTGTCCGTGGCGCCCATTTGGGACATCAGTTGTCTTCTGCGCGCGGGGTTGTTCATCATAGCTTCGTACGCCTGTTGTTCTTGCTGCTTGATAGCGAGCAATGGGTCTTGGCGAATTTTTGCGGCAAGGTCGCGGGCATTATTCGCATTGGCCGACGAAGAAGAGAGAAAGGAATCCTGTGCCGCATTCTTAGCCAGCTTCGCGTTATCTTCGCCAATAAGAACTTTCTCGATGCTGCGCTTTCCCAAGAGAAACGACTCAAGCTCCTCGGTTGTTCCGGCCTGGCCATTATTCGGGCCTTGATACATCCATTCGACTCGGTCGATGCGTTTGCGCCCGCCGGCAGCTTCGAGCTGGCGCTGGACCTCTTCCTTGGCCCGTTCCTCTAAATCAACAAAGTCTTAGTATTCGAGAATTTGCGTCTCCGCCAAGGAGCCTGTATAGCTGACATCCCATACCTTTAATTTCTTGAATGCGCTGCTGTGTCTTCTTGCGTTCGCTGAGGGCCTTTTGTTCTTCGTCATACACCCTTGCCTGATTCTTCATCAGGGAAGGGTGGAACGACTTTTTCACGTTGAGATCGCCGCTGCCCATTTTAGCTGGCGTGAGAAGGCAATGGAATGAATAGGGAGTGCTTGTGTCTAGTGGCGTGGCGACGACGGAGTCGAGATAAAGGACAATAACAACAGACAACACATAAACGTCACATAAATTTGCCGTTGCGCAAAGGACGCAATTCGTAGCCCTGGGCGAGGCCAGCTGCTGTCGGCTGGCACCCGTCTCTACTTGGATCTAAACCCTAAAATCATCAGGAAACTTGGAGTAGCCGAGGCTATTTAACCCACACGGCGCGCATTTACTACGGCTGTCTTCGTTGCTAGTATCGTCTGACCAACTCCGTTCTCGTACTCCAAAATTCTGACGTACACTTAATTCCCCAAGTAGGCTGCTGAAATCCACGTCCTGACGCGTAGCTCACTTTTCCCTCGCTTTCCATAACACGCCGTCGAAGTTGGCGTGAACCTCGTGAACATGACTTACAGATCCGCTGGTCAACGTATCTCCAAAGGCATCGTCGCCTTGAAACCCAGACTCACTGCTACGACAAAGCCGGCACTTGCTTGCTTTTTATCTACAAGGCTGTCCAGAACCATGTCCTCGCAGCGAACTGCGGCCGACTCTTTCCAGCTTTTGCGCGAAGGCCAGAAAACAGGATCGGCCGAAGACGTGCTCCATGCTGCGCAGTTGAAAGAAATCAACGAATGGTGGAACACCCCGCGGTTCCATGGCATCAAAAGACCTTATAGTGCTGAAGATGTTGCTACTAAGCGCGGGACACAGAGCCAAACGTATGCCAGCTCTGTCATGGCAATGAAGCTGTTCGACCTGATCAAAGAACGGGAGGCTGCCGGCCAGCCAATACATACTCGTCCGTCATCATCCCATGCTCTCCTGCTCTCCATGTCTCTACCCCATAAAGAAGCGCGTGTTCTAATATATGTACCCCTCGCACGTAGTTGGCGCTATCGACCCTGTTCAAATGACGCAGCAAGCTGAAAACCAAGAGGTCCTCTATATTTCGGGCTGGGCCTGCTCGTCTCTGCTGACCACCACTAACGAAGTCTCGCCCGACTTTGGCGACTATCCCTACAATACCGTTCCGAACCAAGTCCAGCGCATGGCCAAGGCCCAGTCCATGCATGACCGTAAGCAGTGGGATGCCCGGCGAAAGATGACACCCGAGCAACGATCAGCAACGCCATATATCGATTACCTGCGCCCTATAATTGCCGACGGAGACACGGGCCATGGCGGGCTTACAACAGTCCTCAAGCTAGCAAAGCTTTTTGCCGAGAACGGTGCTGCGGCTGTACACTTCGAAGACCAACTACATGGCGGGAAAAAGTGCGGCCATCTGGCTGGAAAGGTCTTGGTCTCTACCGGCGAGCACATTAATAGGCTAGTTGCTGCCCGGTTCCAATGGGACGTGATGGGCTGCGAGAACCTGATCATTGCGCGCACAGACTCTGAAAGTGGGAGGCTTATTAGCAACGCTATAGACTCTCGTGACCATGAATTTATCTTGGGTGTGGCTGACGAGAGAATAGAACCACTGGCCGAAACCATCCAGTCTATGGAAGCCCGTGGTGCTTCCGGAGCTGAAATTGACGCATTCGAAGCTAGATGGGTCAAAGAAACGACCTTGGTGACCTTTGATGAGGCCGCTGTTGCCCACATGCGCAAAGAAGGCATCTCGGACGACAAGATACAGAGCTATCTTGAGAGCGTGAAGGACCCCAATATGGGCATTGCCAAAAGGCGCCAGATGGCAGCAAGACTAACCAAGACCCCGGTGTATTTCAACTGGGACATCCCCCGTACTCGGGAGGGCTACTATCATTTCCGCGCTGGCATGGAGGCCGCTACGAAGCGGGCCCTTGCGTTTGCGCCATACGCAGATCTACTGTGGGTTGAGACTGGGAGCCCTAACGTACAAGTAGCCACCAAGCTGGCTCGCGAGGTCCGCGGCGTGTTTCAGCACAAGCCTCTGGTATACAACCTCAGCCCTAGCTTCAACTGGATGGCCCACGGATTCACCAGCAAGACACTCAAATCGTTTATCTGGGACATTGCAAAGGAAGGCTTTGTTCTGCAACTGATTTCGCTGGCGGGTCTGCACAGCAACGCAACAACGACCACCGAGCTGTCAAGGCATTTCAAGGAGGACGGTATGTTTGCCTACGTCAACTTGGTACAGAAGCCAGAGAAGGAGATGGACTGTGATGTGCTCAAGCACCAGAACTGGAGCGGAGCACCGTACATGGATGGGATCATGGGGGCAATCCAGAGTGGCAGCTCCAGCAGCAAGAGCATGGGGGAGGGGAATACCGAGGGGCAGTTTTGACTGCAGTTTTGCGAGTTTGGTGCAAGGGAAGCTGTAGTAAATATATTCAAATCAAACCGAAGCCATAATAACAGCCCAAGAGACGTTGAGTAAATTCTGTGCTCGATGGGGGGGGGGTGCATCGTTTTTTCTTTCACACAGGGCACAGCAAAATCCACACCCTTGTGTTATCGATAAGCCAAGCCCCCCCCCACTCGCCTCACATGCAAGCTTCCAAGGACTGGAGTCCAAGCTTTGGCATCAACAACTGAACTCTCTCCTACGCTTATCCATCGCAGCATTCCCTAGGCACTATCGTCATATCCTTTCAAATTCGTATATCAGATAATTCCTTGATCGCTACTTCGACGACAGCGATCCCCACCATGTCTGATGATGATTTCATGCAGGAGTCTGATGAGGAGCAGTAGGTGTTTTTGATTTCCCCTTCCAAAAAATCCTTGCAATCGACCATCTTGCTCCTTGGTCGCGTACAGGCTCTTTGACACACCGCAGAGTTTGTAGACATATCTAATACAAGGCCCTTTCCTTTCTTTACTGGCACAGGTACGATTTCGAGTACGAAGACGATGAAGACGAAGAGGGTGAGGGCGGCAATGTCGACATAGAAAACCGATACTACAACGCCAAGCTGCTCAAGCAGACTGAGCCTTCCGCCGCCATCACCGAGTTTCTTGAAATACGGAACCGCGAGCCCGAGAAGGGCGAATGGGGGTTTAAAGCTCTCAAGCAGGCCATCAAGACAGAGTGGTCGCTGGACAAATACAAAGACGTACGTTTCGTACACTGATGCTGCATGGGGCATATCTATATAATCTGACTTTTTCTTACTTCCTCGCAGGCATCTGAACACTACGCCGAACTCCTCATCTACGTGAAATCGGCGGTGTCACGGAACTACTCAGAAAAGTCGATCAACAACCTGCTGGACTACGTTGAAAAAAGGGCTGGAAACTCTGAAGCTCTGGGTGCGATTAGGAATCTCTACGCTGTCACACTTGACACCTTTCAGAGCACCAACAACGAACGATTATGGCTCAAGACTAAGATCAAACATGTCAACTTCTTGCTGAGGATGAAAGAGTACACCAAAGCGCAATCAATACTCAAAGAGCTTCACCGGGCGTGCCGAAAGCCCAACGGAAGCGATGATCCCAGCAAGGGCACATATGCCATGGAGGTATATTCGCTAGATATCCAGCTGAACTCGGAACTCAAAAACACCAAACAGCTCAAACACCTGTATGAGCGGGCTCTCCAGGTGCAGTCTGCTGTCCCACATCCAAAAGTCATGGGCATCATCCGCGAGTGCGGCGGTAAAATGTACATGGGCGAGGAACAGTGGGCTCTATCTCGCCAGGACTTTTTCGAGTCCTTCCGCAACTACGACGAAGCTGGGTCACTACAGCGTATTCAAGTTCTCAAATATCTACTTCTCACGACTATGCTGACACAGTCAGACATCAATCCGTTTGACTCGCAAGAGACCAAGCCATACAAGAATGACCCTCGAATTTTACCCATGACCGAGCTGGTTGATGCATTCCAACGGGACGATATTCACGCGTATCAGGCAGTGCTAGACAAAAACAAGGACATACTGGAAGACCCGTTTATCGCTGAAAATATCGACGAAGTTACGCGCAGCATGCGCATAAAGGGCCTACACAAAGTCATCGCTCCATACACGTGCATGCGCATGTCAAGTATTGCAACCACACTCGGGATTAGCGTGGTCGACACTATGAACATAATCGGCATCCTCATCACATCAGGTGATATCAAGGGCCACATTGACGAGCAGGCTGGCACATTACATATTGACACGCAGGATAACGCCGATAGACTAGCCGATGTGATGGAGCTGAACGAAAAGCTTGAGAGACTTGTTCAGGCCACCATTTCGGAGCTTGAGTTGGGCCGCGGAGGGCTGGAGCTGCTGAACGAGGCTACAACGACAACCGAGAGCTCGCGGCGCCTGAACAGAGTTATGCAATCGGGTGGCCGCAGTGGATATAATTGAGTGGTGTATGTACAAGGTAGCGACAAGGCACAGAAGGGAACGGGGTTTGCGCCTGCATTGTGCGTGCGTACCCGCTTTGCTGTGCCGGGTTCTCGCTGAACCTTGCTAGGCCTGTCCTTTATTATTTGTTATATTATGGTATACGAGTGAATAATGACTGGCGTTGTGCTTGTTTTCTTTTCTTTCTTTTTTTTTTCTACTCCCCCCCTCGTCCCTCATTAATTGTTTACACCTGTCGTAATAAGCACATTCCAGAGTTTGAAGCCTGCTTGTTTCTCCACATGTCGCATACATACAGCCCGCCCATACCCACACATCTACCCCAAGCATCTAACAATGCTCAGCCCTTGAGTTCAAGCAGCGTGTTACAACAGGTGGCCATGTCTCCACGTGATGGAGAAAAGAAAACGGGGAAATATCAATGGAGAGACACAAGCAAACCTAGAGAAGGACAGAGGTAGATGAGGCAGCCTGGGGCGGACGGGCAAGGATATCTACAGATCTTGTCCGTGCAAGCCTGGTTCCCGAACGGCTAGAAACAAACCTGTCAAAACAGCTTTGTTTGCCTGCTGAGATGTCTCTCAACTGAAGACATCGTTAATTCGGGATACAAAAGACACAAAGAGAGACATATGCGCACCCGCTCTCTGTCTCCCTATACCTGTCACTCCATTACAAGTCATTTCCGGCGTGTATGCCTGCATGTTAATGCCATCCCCTTTCCGAGAATAGAGAGCAGGGCAAAGGGAGGGAGGACAACACGTAGGGCTTCCTGCTTCTTTTCCGCCCACATTTTGTCTCAAGGAACGTTGCTTTGTCGCGTGGTAGATGTCGGAGCTTGGTTGCCAACGGGCTACGGACTACGGACTATCGGAGGCCATACCAAGAGCTGGCCAGCTGCGATCATGGCTGTTTCGATAGGGTGACACAAGCGGCTACATGTGCTGTGCAACGTCAAAGTTGGAGAAGGCTGTAGATGCTAGGGTTAGTACGCCTAAGAGACTTTGTAGTCCCAAGTTTCATCAAACCTTGGGGTTCACAATACAGCGTCACAGAGCTACTGGTTACGTTAATTTCTATGTAACTTATGACTAGGCTCTATTATGCAAAAGCCGCCAGGCAGTGATTATGGCATCTGCTTGCGTAGTGTGCTGCATGAATACACTCCTAATATCACGAGGTTTGAAAAAACGGATTGCTTTGCTGCATGGACTAAAGTCCTTGCACGCATGTATCCATTTGAATTCAAACTACTACTGAAGTAGCGTAGCAGCACAAGGATTCAAATGCAAAATATGCCCAACGAGTGGGATACGAGTTACCACACGGCCACAGTAGGCACACGCACAGGATGGGAGAAGGAGGGAGAAAGAGACAAGGCCAAGGCCCAGGCGCCAGCTTGAGATGCCATTGTGCCTAAAGACAATCATCTGCGAATCATCATGCAGATGCGGGCAGCGGATACAAACGCAAATGGGAGCATAGGTGTGGGTGGAGGTGCGGATGTGCAGATGGAGCTGCAGATACAAAGGGTGTTGTGGGCACTTTGCGACTGTTGTTGCATGCATATCGAGGAGTCTGGAATGGATGAGTGGTGCAAGGCCGGGGCCATGACGAAGGATTTGCAGCAAGACGAACAACCAGAGCAAGATAGTAGAAAACTGGGATATTTGCTGTCCCATAACACGCTGCTCTATGCTTTGACATGAAGATGTAGCTCGTCATAGGTAAGAAAAGCTAAGGCTAGACCCGCGCGATATGCACAATTTGCAGTGCATGAGAGACACGAAAAATACAATGAAGCCGAGGAGGAAGGGAGAAAAACGAAGGGAGAGAGGGGAAGGGGCTTAGTTTGTGGTAAGACTTGTACCAGGCTACATGCAGAGACAGAGGCAATGTTGAGAAGCTCTTTTTTTTTTGGGGTTTTTTGTCTCCTCATCGATATCGCTGGTGCAGTGTTGAAGCCATTAGAGAACAAGCCCGACCTTAGTTTCTCTGCCTTTGCTTATCTCTAGGCGACAGGGGCTTGTATTCTCGGGATATTTTATTTTCTGCTAGATGCCGCGCTTGAACGTTAGCAATCAATGTCTGTGTGTTCATAGCAGCGATGTCAACAGTGTCTGTGGTGTCTTTCAACAACGTGCGAGGAGCATTGCAGCATCAACACAAGCAAAGTATCACCAGTTAGTTCTCCACTTATCAGCCCCCTCCCCCCCTTGTCTGTCAATTGTCTGTGTGCTCCCCGGTGGCGTCTGTGCGTACTGCAGTGTATGGGCAATGTTGAATTTCAAGTCCCGGATCCCGCTTTTGCTTTAAGTAGTTCAGGGATGTGGCGGCCCAGTCGAAGGGAAAAGGAAGCGCACAGAGAGGGCTTCAAAATCCAAAGCTCACCTCATGGAGGGGCTCGGGTTTAGGCTCGATGAGGAGAACGGCAAAGGACCCAGAAGGACCAAGAAGGGCGCACTATGCATGAAGTGAGAAACGAGGAATAAGGTGGGAACAGGAATATAGGAATGCGGGCGCGAGAGAAAAGCGAGAGGAAGAGAGGGAGCGAGATAGTGAGAGAGAGTGAGGGTTGATACATAGATACATGGTTGAAAAGTCTTGCTTGATATGAGGCTTGCTGTCGGAGTCCGCGGCTGCCCTGAAAATTTGCATACAAGCACAGGGGAGGGGACCCAGATACAGAGGCCAAGCAGGTTAAGGCACAAAGGTACAAAGGTACCGGTGATAAACAGACTGATATTCCAACGTTGGCCACTCACTGTGCACCCAAAAAACACAGAGCACAGGGCACAGAACACAGAGCACAGGGCACAGAACACAGAACACACGGCATAGCACGCAGGACACAGTATAGTACAGAACAAAGAGCACAAGACACAGAGCACAAGACACAGAGCACAGGACACCGGACACAAGGCATAGCACACACCACATCACAGCACAACCCGGCCCCTTGTTGGCGGATACTTCGATAGCACAGGCTGCACATACATCATCTTGGTAGCTACCTATTTCCTGGGGCAAGGCTGGAAGTAGCAGTAGCAGCAACCACTTGGATCAAAGTGCCCATGTACACCAGCATACAAAGATACAAAGCAAACATGAGCATCATGCTATCGATTCTCCATGTCATTTCTCATTTTAGGTGCCTTGTTCAGGCTTGCATCATTACGCCAATTGTCCCTTTGTCTTTTGTACATTGTGCTGCCACGCGGTGCAATTGTTGGCTCTCTAGCTTCACCTGGATCAAATGATTCCATAGCAAGTGGCATGGCAAGCAGAGAGAGACAGACAAAGAGTATCAAGGAGACCTCCACCCTGCTTCCTTCCTTCCCTTTCCTTTCCATGTTCCTTCCGTTCCTCTTTTTTCCAGTTCTTCCTCTTCAGGTTGCCCAAATAGATTTCCCAACCTGCCTTGCTCTCTGTCCCCTCTGTTTCCTTGCTCAGCATATTGAATCATTGCCGTGATATCTACACTACTAGTAGCCTGTCTTTGTGTGTTAGCTCTTCTTTGTCCATCCTGTTTCACAGTCTTTTCTCGGCTGCTATGATATCCAACTGCCACAAGGAGCCAGTGCATCTACTTTGTCTCCTCGGGCCCATCTGGTATTGCCTGGCTTTTTATCTCCCCCTCTCCGTCCCGTCCCTTCTTGCGTGCTTCCTTCCATTACTGTCGGCCTGTCTTGTCTTGCTCTTTCCGCCTGTGCCCATCTCCTTCCTCGCTTGCTCTCCTCTCTCCTACTTCCCTCTTCCTCTCTCTATTCTCTCACCATTCCTTCTCTTTCGTTCCATGTTCCCCTCTCTTCCTATTTTTGTTGAAATTAAATCTGTTGATGTCTTGATGCCTTGCTTGATCTGCCTGGGCTTTCATAAATACTTGGCCTCTTTCATCCTTGTGCTTTGTACACCGTCTCTCCATCTTCTTTCTTCCTCTCTCTCTCTATCCCCCCCCCCCCCCCCTCTCCCTCTTCTTGCTTTTGCTATTGTGGGTTACTGCCCTTTAAGGCGTCGTGTGAGAATTTACTGCAGCTCTCGCAACTGCAACTTCCTTCCTTGCAGCATTTGCTTTGAACTTGCTTCTTCCGTTCTCCGTTGTGATCACTCCTTGCGTCTTGCCCTGTTGATACCAATACAGCCTATCATTGAAGGCTTCCGAGCAGCCAAGCAGGATACAGCCAGCTCCAAGACTGACTAACGGGATGTATGGCACATTGAAGTTAAAACAATAGCTTTCTTTGTTCTAGTGCAACCGATCAGCTCCCATAGCTAGCTATTAGCTTCTACCTGAGCTTGAAAGGATCTTCACCTTGCTTGTCTTAGGCTATTCAGCAGGGAAGTTGCCTGTCCTTGGAAATCCTTCACCGGGCTACTTATCTCCAAGCTTGCTTGGATCTTGTCAAGGCCAGAAGCTCAAGCCAAAGCTTCCCACTTAGCGTGGCCTGCGCCTGCCTTTTGCTGCCCTGCACGACCCTATTTTATAGCGCTCAGTAGAAGGGAAAGAGAGCCCTCCCTCAGAAAATGTTCCAGCCGCAGCCAGACCAATTTTCCACTGTTTACTTCGGTAAAGCTGGTGCCCCCATGGACCTTGTGGCCGCCCCTGCAGTCACTGCTGTAGCCGCTATCGGCCAAGCCCCTAGGGCGGGTCCTACAGTGGTCAACACAGCCTACAGACCCCCCTCCAACCCAGACTCACATGGGCCGCCTATCCCAGGTATGGACCGCTGTATTAGCGCTCGCGATTACGCAGGGCTCCCCCAGGGCATGGATAGTTACTATCCGCCTCCGCCGCACTTTGCACACCACAATCAGCAATCCAACCCCTGCCATAGCCAGCGATTAGACGCGAGCCCGAGTCAAAGCCCATCGTCATCTTCAGCTCCCCAACCGCTTGGTATCTACACACAGCCGTTTCTCAGTCTGCACCAGCAGTACCATCACGCTCAGCCCCCGCAGAGCCAACGCCTCCACCACCACAGTCCTCCTGATCGCCACTATCATAGCCAACCTTCAAGTCTGAGTTCGGCGCACCAGCTCCCTCTTGGAGACCATCAGCCAGGGCAGTGCCAGGATCAGCTTCGCCTTGATTTCGGCTTTCCCCGCGAGACCCACTACCCTCAGCTCGTTGACCAAACTCAATCTTCACGGCCGTCATCGGCTGTTGCACATCAACATCACTCCCAACTTCCTCTTGCTCAACCTCTAGCAACATCCATCTCAGATACTTCCTCAGCTGCTGTTCCAAGGACTATCAATACATCTACCTCGAGTTACTTTCCTACTCTAGAGGCAAGCCCTTGGAATTCGTCGCTTTCGCTACTCTCTGCCCCTGGCTCTTTAGCTTCCACCCCGCCCAGCCCACATTACCTGCACCCGCAAAACAGCTCAGCGTCCCCCACCATTGCAACCACCATCCAGCGCGATTACCACCCTCCAGTTCCTTTTTCCTTGCCGCTGCCAATTTCGCCGTTGGTCTATTCATCAACCGCCATGGGCACTAGCGATAACGTGTCCCATACCACCGCAGCTTTTGCTGACGACATTGCGGCTCAGGAAGCACTAGCTCGTGACTATCAGCCCGATCTTCAGGTATGCTTGTCTTGGATGAGGAAATTAGAGAAGAACAATAGAACGTAGCTTGCTAATACCAACGGAATTTGTCTATCTGCAGGGTCCTCTTGTTGGTAACAAAATCTCTAGTGTGGCCATTGCTGAGGCCTATGCCCGTGCCGACCCCGTGTACATTGAGAAGACCAGCGTATGAAAGCTCCATCACCGCTAATAATCCACTGCCTATTCTCCCCCCTACACACTCAGTGTACTAATGCCTCCTTTCTAGGCCCTGCCTCAAACATACAGCCACTATCGTCCCATACAAGGCGACGGCAACTGTGGATGGCGCGGTATGTTCACAATTTTAAGCCAAACAAATGTATGCGGCATATCTCTAACTCTACACAGCTATTGCCTTTTCCTATTTTGAGAAGCTCGCTGAGATTCAGGATCAGGCCTTGATCCAACATGAAATACTTCGACTTATTTCATTCAATGACGCCCTGGAGAAAATTGGTGGCTACGATGCCATGCTGTTTGATGATATGGCTGAACAGACCATCGCATTGTTGAAGAATCTCAGCGCCAATATCTCTTCTATCAATGATAGCATGGCCCTCATCACCGCTGCCTTCAATGATGCCGACACCCAAAGCGCAATCATGTACCACATGCGCCTTTTAGCTGCCACCACCATCAAAGGTAACCCGGAATACGAGCCTTTTACTGGTGGTCTCGGTCTTGCTGGCTTCTGCTCTCAAGTGATTGAACTTCCCAATCGTGAGATTGACCATCTTGGTATTGACGCCCTGGCAGCTGCTCTTCTCAGGCCTATCAACATGGTGCTTCAGATAGTCTATCTGGATCGGAGTAAGGGCACCCGGCCCAACACCCACCAGATACCCGCCGATGGTGATCTTAAAGTTGCCAATGAGGTTGGCCGCGCCATCTATCTTCTGTTCCGACCTGAGCACTACGATATCCTTTACAAAGGGCGCATTCAAGTCCAGATAAACAAGGTCGATGTTTCCTATCACAATCACGATAAATTTGAAAGCGCCCACAACCATCTCGCTTCCTTTGCTACGTTTGATTTCTCACAATTGGCCATGATTCCTGGCCTTTCCAAGTTCCCTTCTCCAGCCCCCTCTATGCCTGGCAAAGTACCTATGTCGGTTGGCCATGGCTTCATGCCCATGCAGACCAATGTCTGGGGCGCCGATGCTGGCATGAGCATGGCTCCTTCTCAGAAGCCGCCGCTGGTGCCTGGTTCCACCAGGACGTCGGACCACCGTATCGCCTTTGATTCTGTGGCGCCTGCAAAACCCCCGCTCCCATTGTGCTTGCATATGCCTCACTCGCGCCAATCGATGACTCCTATTTCAGAAACTCCTTCCCCCACCATGCAGTCACCCTCAGCCGGGACGCTGCAGTCGAGGCTGCCGCCATTTGCACGCCCAACGTCATCATCACCATTGGTATCAGCGACGAGCTCTAATGCCACACAGCAATATCCACTACGCTTCAGCATGCAGTACTTCCAGCTCGGAGATTCATTCAAACAAAGTCAGCCGGTTATGAGCTACAAGAACAGTCATTTCAATAGGGCACACTTCAAGAATCCCAAGTTCACACCAGAGCAATGGACACCGCGGGATGATGACGAATACTGATGCAAATTTCAGGTCACGTCATTTTGCTTTCTTTTCTTCTCTTGTTTTTTTTTCATGTATTGTTGGCTTTGTTTTTATTTATTAGCCTCAGAGGGGCTGTAATCTTTGTGGGTGGTTTTGTTTTCTCTTCCGTCTGTTTTATTTCAGACTCGTGCTTTGCTTTTTCTGGTCTTGTTTCACCATTTGTCCTTGACAATCTGCCCGCCCCTCCCCCATCCTCCCTTCCTTCATGGTTGCCTGAAGCTCAAAAGTACACAAAACTATGTTATTTACTCTGCCTATTGTTGCTTCTTGTTCCACTGGGCTTGCTAGCTTGCTACTGGCCGTTGGGATTTTGTCGAAATATACTTGTACTACCGCTCATTTACCGCCACCGTTTGTGAAAAGTTGATGCATAGTTGCTATCACTGACTGTCTGTCACAACATGCTAAACAAAATACACTGTCACTTCGCGCCTTCTTACTCCCTATCTCTCTCGGCATGTAGACCCAAGTCTCTATCCCACGGAGAATAAAAGTCATAAGGATGCACCGGTGTATTATTCATTGTTTCACCAGCCTGCTCCTCTCGCCTACTCCGCTCCCGTTTCCGGGCCTGCCTGTCCAGCACTTCTGCCACTGCTGATCCCATTGTCAGACTGCAAGATGTATCATCCAGCTCGAGCGGCATTACCACAGACGCAGGCAACTCGGCCTGTCGCGAGTTTGGGGGTAGCTCCTGTGGAGCATCCGTCGCCTTTACCCGACGCCATAACGCCCACGGAACTTTGGGCGAGTCTAGCTCAGACGCAGCGCTGGTTAGTGGCGGGTAGTCTGCCGGCGTCTTTTCCCCGCTCTGAGCGGCATTTGGCATGGGAGAAGACGGTTGTGGGCCAGGTATAGTAGAGTTGGAGTGAGGGATGCTAGAGCGCCTGCCGCGACATATCCGCCGGACGAAGAATAGTAGTGTGATAAACAGCCCCAAGCTGGCAATAGCACCGATGGCAATTCCGGCTATGGCACCACTAGATATTCGGCGGGGAGTGTGTGTGGGGCTTTCCGAGGATGCGGGCGATAATGATTCGGTAGAAGCGTTTGCGCCTAAAACGTATTCGAAATGTTAGAACTTGCTCCCTGTGTAATTTAGGTGTTCTAAACCTCACTATTTGGTGGTGTAGGCAAGGCAGGAAACATGGATGTCGCCAACTGCACGTTTCGGTACAGCACACCACTTTGCGCCTCTGATGGAAGTGCAAGATCATCTAAACATGTCACTAGAACTCCCAACTCGCCATCCACCGGCGTCGGCCCATCATCAAAATCCCAAACACGCAGTGTGCCGCACCCCGCACTTCCGCATGTAACAGTTCTTGTCGTCATGCTGGCAAACAGACGCACGCTGTCACCCTCAGCGAAGCTCATAATGGCAGCAGAGGGTGCGAGTGCGGGCGCAGGCGTTGATAAGGGCTGAGGGTGCGGTAAGGCCAAGGCTGCGCAGCTTAGGCCGCGTGAGATGGAGGTTGTCGTTAATTGATTGCTAGCAGGGAGAGAAAGCCAGCGACAGCCAACAGTGCCATCCCAGGTGGTGTACTGGGCATTTTCCCCTGTGCATTTAGCAGTAACGACTTGAGACAGAAAAGAACGCGAAGTTAGTGGTCAGGGAAAAGAGTCAAATGCAATGTGTATCTAACCACGTCGTTATTTGCTGACTTCTGCGCAAGGATTCTGGCGACATACCTGTAGTTCCGGTTGAATATATGCCTATGACAGCAGAGGCATCATTGTCGATTGAGGCTGCCGTTATTGGAGCTGCGAAGAGAACGGCAAGGCAGAGAAGAAACTGCGCCATGATAACACCAAGATCATGATATCGCTCGTCTGAGAGACAGCAGCAAACGAAGTCAGGCCGCAGGCTCACTCCAGAAGTTTGAACTTTCGATCAGGCCAGAATATATGGCTCACCGCTTTTCTTTTGTCCTCTACAAATCAAAATCAGGAAAGACCAAGATAAAATCTCTTCAATTATGCCTGACCTCAGTCTCATTGTTTTGGCAATTGCTCTGGTCGTGTTTCCGTCTCTGCTCTTTCATCCACATCCACAGGAGCAATCCGCCAGCGGCAACCACACACGGCATTGTTTGCAATGTCTGTGTCCCTCCCTATTTGGTGACTTGTATTCCTGTTTATGGTAGCACAAGAGTTACAAGTAAAACCCATCATAACATGAGCAAGCTCGTCCGCGTATAATCATAGCTCCCAGATAGCGCTTCACTCACTACCTTTGACGTGCAAGACACCCAGATGATACGGCAAAGACTGGCGATCTTAGTCGATGGCGGCTGTATGCGAACGGCTGGTCGGTCTTGAGTAGAGCCGAAGCGTAAGCGTCGCCATAGCCCATGCCGGGCGGAAGGCTAAAGGCGTGGAAGAAATGAGGATGAGACAAGGACTGGGTACTTCTTAGTCGTTACGTTCGGCTGATCTGTCTACTAACCGATCACGAGATATTTATTAGTACTTTAAGGCATTAGTACTTCTAGGACGAGACGTATAGAAAGAGCGCTATCTAATAGCCTCTTTGATCTCTGCAGAGTTTTAGTGACTCGTACTCTATCATGACAATCGAATGGCCATATGCACATCGTCCAAGCCATACACTTCCCTTACCAAGCTGTCAAGATTGCAACCAGCGTCAACCTCCAGCCAGTCTCCACACTTGCTCAATATTGCCAAAGTCGGGCAATCTTCCTTCACCGCTTTCGATCCGCAGGGCAGAAAATCCGGCTACAAAAAATTATTTGCCCCTCCATTTCCTCACAAGTACATGGCTATGGCGGGGTAGATTTGCGAGAGTTAGTTGCTGTCTTAGTATCCCATAGGCTCAAGTGCACCTGTAGTGGCAGCGAGCTTTAGCGGCTCTACACCCTCAGCAAAGACTATAGCTCACTCTCTGGCTGAATTAGTGTTCCTTTCATATAATAAAATTATTTCGCCATAATTTTCCCATTAATTTTCTTCCTCCTCTTTTCTCTTCGACTCTCTAACTTCCTCGCTGTCGTTACATCAGGTTAACTTGATTCTTATCACACACCTCTACATCACAATGGTCAATTACGACAGCTATGAGACGCCTCTTGGCGCGCGTTACGCCAGTATGTGATCCCGCACTCTCCCTCCAAAAAAAAAAACGCCCGCGCCTTGGTACCAACCGGCAGCCGGCGGTTGCCCGGATCTCCCCGAACTAACAACACCCCCCCTCTTTTGTTGCGTAGGCAAGGAAATGATGGAGCTCTTCTCGGCCCGTACTCGTGTCTCAACCTGGCGCCAATTGTGGGTATGGCTAGCTGAGGCTGAGAAGGAACTTGGCCTAGACTTCACCGAGGAACAGATCCAGCAGCTGCGCGACAACGTCACCATCACCGACGAGGGCTTCAAGATTGCTGCCGAGGAGGAGAAGCGCCGTCGCCATGATGTCATGGGTAGGTCATCCCTATTAGCAAACCAGAATTTGGCTCTAAGAAGGCTTGCTTACGTAAATTATACGGCAAGCATATCGTCTGCAATGCAGACACGCAGATACTAAGCTAACAGCCACTGCTTATCCATAGCTCACGTCTACGCCTTTGGCCAGGTTGCCCCCAAGGCTGCTGGTATCATTCACGTCGGCGCCACCTCGTGCTATGTCACTGATAACGCCGACCTGATCTTTCTACGCGATGCTCTGGACTTGCTGCTACCCAAGCTCGCCAAGGTTATTGATAACCTTGCAAAGTTTGCCATGGAGTGGAAGGACTTCCCCATCCTGGGCTTCACGTAAGAAAGGGCCTGTTCCCTTAAGCCACACCTCTCGGTTGTGAAATACTAGAGTTTTCTGGTTTGTTAACAGCTAACTTTCTTCGCAGTCACTACCAGGCCGCTCAGCCCATTACCCTTGGCCGCCGTGTCTGCCAATGGGCCCAGGACCTCATGATGGATCTGGAGGACATTGAGCACGTGCGCGCCGAGCTCAAGTTCCGCGGTGCCCAGGGTGCTACCGGCTCGCAGGCCTCGTTCATGGAGGTTTTCAAGGGCGACGAGGAGAAGATTGACAAGCTCAACCAAATTCTATGCCAGAAGGCCGGCTTCTCTGCTATTTACGATATCTCTACCCAGACCTACACACGCAAGGTCGACCTGCGTGTTGCTAACGCCATTTCGGCGCTGGGTGCCACGGCTGTGCGAATTGCGGCCGATCTTCGCCACCACGCTCACGACAAGGTCATGGACGAGCCCTTTGAGTCAACGCAGATTGGCTCTTCGGCCATGAGCTTTAAGCGCAACCCCATGCGGTCGGAGCGCATCTGCGCCTTGGGCCGCAAGCTCAAAACCATCAACGCCAACTTTGCCGACACCTTCAGCAACCAGTGGTTCGAGCGCACGCTAGACGACTCGGCGGTGCGCCGCATGGACATCCCCGAGATGTTCCTGCTAGCCGACTCGATCCTGCTGTCGCTAGACAACGTTACCAACGGCCTGGTTGTTAACGAAGCGCAGTTCCGCGAGCAGCTAGCCCAGGAACTACCCTTTATGGTCACTGAAAACATCCTAATGAGAATGGTGCAGCTCGGTATCTCACGCCAGGATGCCCACGAGGAGGTTCGCGTACTGTCGCACCAGGCGGCCAAGGTGGTCAAGCAAGAGGGAAAGAAGAATGATCTTGTAGAACGCATGAAGTCGAACCCCTTCTTTGTAAGTTCTGAAATACGCGATGATGTAGTTTTTTTTTTCTTTTTTTCACAGAGCCAGTTACTAATGTGTGCGAAATACAGGCTCCTATCAAGGACGAGATCGACGAGATGATGGACCCTAAGCTGTTTACCGGCCGCTCGGCCGGTATGACGGAGCGCTTTGCAGGCCCCAATGGCGTGCTCGACAAAAAGCTGCAGCCATACCGCAAGTTCCTCAACTCTGCGTCGACTGCTGAGCTGAACGTTTAGAGTAGAGAAAACCGGGTAGATGGAGGAGATTAAACTGGCTAGGGATATTCACTAGATTGGCCAGACGGAAAATGTAACTTTGCTTTTAGTTCTGGGAAAAGAAGCCTCTTATATATACTCGATTTGTGAGTTATCTGCAACAGAACCTATTTCACTTCCTGTCGAGTCGGCCTTGTCTTGATGGTGGCCGTGGCGATGGAGCTGACTAAGAAATAACTCGTGCAATTTCGGCTATACCACGGCTAATCCGGGCGGGACCGCGTGCATTACTAATCACGGACATAAGTGCTTAGCTTGATATGCTCTCTCTACATGTTTCCCAACAGCAAGCATCAAGATAATTCGATCTACAAGACTTCTTACTCTAAACTAGCCCACGAAGAATAATTTGTCAGTCCCTGATTACAAGGCCCCTCTCCTTTCCTTCTGCATTGTCTAAAGCTGTCGTCACCACTCTCCCTCTCCTTTTACCAGCTAGGCCCAGCCCATGTATCCATGTCGGCCCCTCTTTATAAAGGCAGTTCCAAGAGTTGTTTTTTAGTTGATAGCTGACAAGAGACGAACAAGGAGACAAGTCAAGGCCAAAGCTTTCGTCACTCGGGACTTGATATTGTGCTTTACTATTGCTCAGCCCTCAAACAAGCGGCTGTCGTATTCCTCTGCGCTGCTCATTGAATCTGCAGTCGAAAAAAAAAAGAAAAAGGACTCGCCGAGAGGAGGCTGGCTATACCTTGTTCTCAACAGTCCCCTTGTTGATCCATCAGGACACATTCTTTTTCCTTGCTCTCTTCACTCTTCTGCTTGGCAGACGTGAAATAGACAAGGGAGGAAGACCAAGTCTAGTCGAATCTTGAAACGAACGGACCCTACGTTGGCCAACTTAACCTCTCTTTCCTCTTCCCTCCAACAGTATAAACCCCTGAAAGCTGTACACTTTCGTGTCTTCTTTCTCGCTTCTTTGTTTCGACCAAGTTTCCTTTTTCTGATAGGAACAAACAAGCACAAGAAGTCAGACCGCTTCTGTGTTCTTCAGTTTCTATCTAGATTGTTCTGCTGGTCTTCTCGATCTTTTCCTATTCGGTCTCCCGCACCAACAAAGGTCAGTTAAACTTACAGATCCTTATTTCCAGGAAAGGTCGACCTACAGAAAGAATCCCAAGCACCCCTCCTCTCCTTTATTCTAAAGAAAGAAGAAGAGAGATAGCAGAGGAGGTGTCCCCTCTCCTTTGTTGGTGTCTGTCTCCCCACCACTTTGGTTTCCCTTGGTTTGGTCTAGGCCTGCCCTTTGTTTGCCCGCTTTTTCCATCCTACTCCTCCTTACACTACCCTTCCTTTATCTTGTTGCATTCTGCAGATCCCCTGGAAACCTAGTTTAAACTTTGCCGTGCTTTGAATTCATCAAGACTCCAAGCGCAAGTCTCGAGGCCGCAGTCTTCCAATCCTCAGTTCTTGCCGTGCTCTGTGCCGTGGGTCACTCGTTACTCGTCACCACTTGAAACAAGCCAGGGATGGAGGAGAACCAGACTACCCTTACTTGCACAAATCTTTACTAGATCTCTTTCCCGGCGGAATTCTCCCTTATACATTTTCCTCTCCCCCTCCCTCTCTCCTTCGACTTACGCCATTTGTCACGAAAGCAGCCCACTGAAACCATACCTTGATCCCATCACAGGCAAGGTGATTTCCGAAGCACCTCTTCCTATATTATTGCCCTACATAACAGGATTCCCTATTGGTCCCTTTCCCTCCCCAAGCCAAGACTACCGCCCATCACTACCGTAACTAACTTTCCACTGCAACCCCACCCACAAATCAACAGCGGTCACCCAGCAAGCTAATAGTACAGCGCAACAGCCAGAACACTCAAGTCGTGTCGTCCACCTAGTCGTCTTCTCGCTTCTTTTATTTTTTGTCGTCTTGCTTGTTCATTCTGATCTGATCTTTCTGTTACACTGGGCCCGGATCCACGCCGCGCCGCAAGGGGAACAAAGGCACAAGAGCAAGAGATTCTCATCATAGTAAGTCTATACACATACAACACGCTAACCAACAACGGTTCATATTCCTTTTCTTGGTCCTGTTTCGTTTCCCTTCTCCTTTTATTTTCTTTTCTTGTTCTCTTGCACTGTCGCCCACTTCTCAAGCCGTCAAGCTGCGCTCATCTTTGTTGTCTCCATTCCTCCATTTTCTACTCTTTATCTTTGGTCTCTTGAAACACACTCAAAACCTGTACTTTTATACTCATCTTCGTCGTCCTTGCTTACCTTGTTTTGCCATAATTCTTGATCGTATTGCCCGTGTTCTCGTTCTCTATCTTTATTTGTGCTAGTCTTGACTTCCACATCACTCATCACCTTACCTTGCTTTGTGCCCTGTTCCTAATCATATCGGTCTACACTGTACTCTTTCTTCCCTTTGCACGGCTACAGAAAATAAACACACACACCTTCCCTATTTCACATTACGCCCTTTTATCCAACGTCTCCCACCATCCGCCATGCGAAGCTCTCGGATGCGACGTCTTAAACGATCCATGACTGACTTTCATATATCCTTTGCGTCAGCTCTATCTCACAGTACTACGCCAGCTCTTCCTCCTATTAAGTCCACTATGAGTCTCAACATACCAGCCAAGCCTAGCGATATCAGCGCAATCCTGAAAACGCTCGAGGCACAAGGTTCTAAATCTGGTAGGCCGTCCAACTTACACCCTTATCCCTTTCCTATGTTCTAGAACCTAACCTAGCAATTCCTAGACGACGATGCGCTACTGAAGCAGCTACATCTTCTCACCCGCACAACAAAAGCCTCGGATCTGGGCGCTCTTCTCTCAGAAAATGCCGTCAACATTATTTCCAAGATTGCCTTTGTAAAAGGCAAGCCTACTCTGCGCAGAAGGGCAGCATTGCGGTGCTTGAACAACATTTTAGTTTTACAGCCGCCTCTTAGGCGGTATTTTGCCGAAAAAGGCCATGCCTTGAGTGTCATCGACCTCTTAGCTGTAAGCAGAACCATGTCTCACCTACAAGGCGTGTCACTTGCTAACCAAATACATCCTCGCCACTTACAGGAAGGTGATGAAGAAGACGAACTGCCTTGTGCCAGTCTCATGATGTTCAGTTCGGTTGGAACTGGACTAGACCTCAGCCCACAGTTAGAGAAGAGCAAGTTGGTTAATGCCATTTCAAAGGTCTGCCTTTCCAGTTCCCCGGGATTAACACAATATATATCACCCAACCACTAACATACATTTCTAGGCCGTCACACGCCACGCCAGGACTTCAAATGTACCCACAGCAGACCCATCATCGCCCGGAAGCGCCATCTTAAAGCTTCTATCTACTCTCGCTTTAATGTACGAAAAGCAAGTCGATAAATTCTCCCCCACCATCTCGCCGCTATTTGATCTTCTCACCAAAGTTGCTATACCTAAAGACGATCCTCTTCAGCCACCAGTCACCCTCCTAATCAACTGCCTCTTCGCCATCCCTCTACCCAACCACTACACTTACTCGAAAGAGAGCGTCGCTCGCCTAATCGAGCTCCTCGAGCTCAGTCTTGCTGCATATGAAAAGGACAACGCCAAAATTGACAGGGATATCGTGCCCTTGATGCTTACTATTTTGCGACTTTCCGAATCATCAGATAAATCAGCTAAACAGGTTATGTGCGACAAATTATTCCCATCTGAAAAAGACCGTGAAGAGGCACTTGGCCGTGGCACCACACTTCCGCACAAACTACTCCGCCAAGTTTCGAATCCCATAGCCGCCAATTTCTGCCAGACTACACTCAATATCTACTTTGAGTTAGCTGAGAGAAATCCGCAGGCCTTCGTTACAATCGTAGGCTTTGGTAATGCAGCGGGCTTCCTTGCTTCCAAGGGCATTAAAATGTCGGAAAGCGAGATTAACCAGAACAATAACGGCCCAAGCTATGCAATCAATCCCATCACTGGACAAAGGCTTGACATGGAAGAAGTTTCCGATCTACCTGAAATGACAGATGAGGAGAAGGAGCGCGAAGCAGAAAGGTTGTTTGTGCTGTTTGAAAGGTATGTCTTACTCTCTTTGTCTTGCAGGTCCCTCCCCTTTTTAACCCAAAAAACGGCCTCCATACTAATAAATATTCCCTCTAGATTACGGGACACTGGCATTGTTGATATTGAGAATCCAGTCACCAAAGCCAAGCACGAAGGGCGATTTGAGGAGCTCCCTGATGATTATGAGGAGGATGAGGATACTAAGAAGTAGACGGACCCGTGAATCTAACGTACTTCCATTTGACGTGAAACTCTCCAACCAGATCTGTAAAGACAAGTTTTTGCATCCAGTCTGAGGCATCCAAGAATCGTGATGCTAGGCCCTAGATAATCCGGCCATTTACGTCATTACTCTCCCAGGCACACTAGGTGGTCGGGTCTTCGGCTAAAGCTCGGCAGTATTGCAAGTCTTCACTTTGTGACTTTGTGGGTACAAGCAATCCAACAATTTCTTAATGACGACTCAAAGCTCCTCAATCAAGTCCCAAATTTGTCCACCACAATTATTGATGCTAATATCACGCCTAGGACAAAGTTTCTTGCCATCCCCAGAGAAATGTCGACTGCGCTCGTCACACGGACGTCCGCCGTTCTTGACATAATACCCGTCATATTTTGCCGAACCTCATATCATCACCCTCATCACGATGCACTACAACACGCAGTTGGACCCTCCTCCTTGAGGTCTAGACAAACCCCGATCTCTAGACAAAGCTATGCAACCGATGCGCCCAAAAAGAAAATCAAAAAGAAATACGTCATACCTACAGCGGTCTCAACTCCACCGCGACGTGACCCGTACATGTTTCCCAAGGCACGCGAGTGGGCGACAGCCGTTGGCATCGGCACACCGGCATCCCTGCGGCCTATCAAACTATCTCTGCCGCAGCATCTGCGTGGGGTGGGGTTTGCGCCCAAATACTCGCTGCTTCCAACGATCCGCGCCACTGATATGCCGGTATATTTTTCCGCACTCGAGCACCCAATGAGTGCGTATCAAATGCTCAAGTACGAGCGCAAACTAGCCACCCATTCACTATTTCTCTACATCCATGTAGGCGTCACGGCACAGCCAGTCGTGCGCAACTATGTCGAGCGCTGGGTACGCGATGCCATCTGGGCGGCAATGTGGGAAAATGGCTATTCCAATACAGGCCGCGTGCTCCCACCAGGAGAGATACCACCAGGCATCGCTCCGCCGAGTCAAGATATGTGTGGCACGCTACTAGTCAAGATCACAAACCCATCAAAAATAGTTACGCTAAAACGCCACCAGAGCCTGGAAATCGGACGACATGTCATTCAAACAGTGTTGCAGGAGTTCGCGGCCCGGGCACATCCCAATCAGTTGCTTCAGCCCGTCCAGTTTCCGGCCGACTTCTTGCCACATTACAAGAAGAAAGCACTACTAGCGCAAATTGAAAAGGAGTGGGAGGAAGAAAGTAAGGGTATTCTGCGCGCGAAGAGCGTTGAAGAGAAGTTGGCCGACGCTATTGCAGACAAGGGAAAGTTCTACGCTAGATCAAAGTTTTCAGGGTCGCGGACTGCTTCAGGCGCAGCCAACACGCTGAAGAGATCAAAGAAGGCTATAGCTACAACCTCTCCAAGTGAAAATATATCAAGCACACACAAAACGCATCTTGCTCAAGAAGCGGAGCTTGTTTCTGAGATAAAGAAACGATGGATCAACCAGCCGGGCGCCTCGAATGCCGACGCATCCAAGTCTGTCGCGGCAGGCTCCAAGTCGGCCCCAGTGCCGAAACGGCCACCAGTCTGGAATGCAGACGAAATCGAGCGAAGGTGGAACGAGGCGGGAACACCCAAGACAGTGAGGAAGGCATGGAAGCCTCGGAATATCTTTTAGATTTGGTTGGAGCTAGGATGTACGCATACTTTGATGCAACTGGTGCATATACCATTAGATTTAGGCCATGGCATTGATTCATTGCAGACTCATCGCAGACCCAGCCGATGCAATAGAGAATATAAATCGTGATGCCACACGGGCGCCACACGGGCGCCACATGGACTCCACATATTCAGCCAGTGCCACGGGCCCACTTAAACCGTGTTCTGGATGGACACAGCTTCACAGAGCTCCAGGCTCTTGCCTTAATCCCTGGCCTTCCTGGCCTTGGCTTGTGGCTTTGGAGGGGGCAAGCCTATCTTCTTCTTCTCTTCAATTCACCACCTCGCTCTCCCACCCAGAAGAGGACAAATTGAGAGCCTGACAACCCGGCTAAATCGCATCACGATCCTGACAAGAAAAATCGCTGAATTTCTTGCTATTCTTTTTCTCTTGCTTGTTTGTTAAGCGATTTATTTACTTGTGTCTGCTCCTCCATTGTGCTTGGTTCCTTTACCTAGACGCGCGATCTTCAACAAAAGCTTGGGCTTGTTGTCTTTTGCCAAGGCGACCGACCACGATTGTCTCTTCAGCTTTCTTCGTCTCGCCTCGTCCTGTTACCAATTTTACGATCCAAACGCCGCGCTTCTAATTGCCATCAAGTAGCGAGAGCCCCTGTGCTTTTTCTACTATCTATTCCCGTTTGCCAAACTCTATCCCCCGGTTTACCACATACTGGCCCGTCCACTATCACCTCGCGACTACCGATACTTCCTCCGTTTGAATATGTTGGTTTCTCTTACGGTCGGCAAGGTCGACGCTGGTGTCACTGTGCTTCTAACGCCTGACAAGCGCTTGGTACGTCTTGGCTGCTGTGGCCTTGCCTCTTGGCTGGGTGCTAATTCACTCTGTGTTCCCCGACCCTATGCATTCCAGTCATTAACCTATACCGCTACATATTGCACAGATTGAGTTTCCGTCCATATTGCTTCCACCCGGTATTTCCTCCGGCAGCATCGTCGACATTACAGTTTCCCGCAACACCGGGTCCGAATCCGCTTCTGACAAGGCTTTTCAAAGTCTTCAAGACCGCATCTACAGCTGCTTTGGAGCTTCGGAGCCCACCACCCCGGTGCTGCGCTGCCGCAATGCCACCCAGACTTCAGTTGTACTCGAATGGGACCCCATACACCTGGCCACTGCCGAACTCGTCTCGCTGTCGCTGTATCGCAACGGCCAAAAGGCCGGCAACATCCCACGCCCATTGCAAATGCACAGCACCAAGATTAGCGGCCTAGCCGTTGACACGGCATATACATTTCACTTGGTCCTGCGCACGACCGCTGGCACGTACTCGAGCGGGCAGGTCACTGTGCGTACGCACAAGATGACAGACCTAAGCGGCATCACGATAACGGCCGGTGCCATGCCGCCCAATTTCCGCGAGGCGTTGACAGCCGCTGTCGAGCGCATTGGCGCCAAACTCGTCGACTCTGTGCGCATTGACACCACGCACTTTGTCACAACCGAGGGCCGCGGTGTTGCCTGGGAAAAAGCTGTCGAAAATAATATCCCCGTCGTGCGGCCCGAGTGGGTCGAGGCATGCGAACGTAGCGGTCGCATTCTGGGTGTTACCAAGTTCTATCTTGATGCCGTCCGTACAGGCCCACCCATGGGGTCGACACCATCTGTTGCTACCCAGCAGCACGCGCAGTCAAGCAGGTCCTCAGTGGGCCCGGCCTCGACGAGCGGCGTGTCAGCATCGGCGTCTCCAGCCCCAAGTAGTTCACAAAAGCCTTTGCCACAGGAGCCTCCAAGTGAGAATAAAAGTTCCACCATAGTGGCAGATGCAGGAACGCCTGCCGAAGCCAACAGCGATAGTGGTGGAGACGAGGAAGAAGACAAGGTACGAAAGTCACGATCAGAACGCAGCGCTCCTAGTGACGATGACGGCAGCAAACGGTCGTCGTCGTCTTTGCGGCAAAATCTAGCAGTGAGACGGGCACCGACGATTGAAGATACAGATGAGGACAAAACAGGTTCCGAGAGGACATCCTTTCAAAACATTGCGCTATAGGCGGGAGGCGGGAATCTGAGGGGCCTAGAATGTTGGTAGATGAAGCAGGAGGAAGGAAGGCTAGCCAGACGTGGCCAAGGTGTGTGTAACAAAGGATAGTTCTTACTGTAGAGGCCGGGCCGGCAAACTACGTGGCTCATCATTATCAAACACCTTCTACATGGACAGAAAGAAGACCAAGGCTTCAGACTCAGTGGTAACATCTGTAAGTGTATTACGCGCGCGTTCGGAACAGTAAGATACTAAGCGGGAGAGACAGAATAACAAAGATCAAGGCATTCAGATCGAGACAACAAAAAATAGGTGGCCAGAGATATCGAGGGGTAGCGGAGCCAAGCAGCGAAACCAACGGAGAACAAGCATGGAATACAAAGCAGAAAACCGGGTGAATAGAACGAAAGAACGCGGAAGTGAAAAGAGCCATCGGGATGGCCTTACGCGAACAAAGTAAAGCAAACGACAGCCATCAGAAACGATCATCCAACCGTCCCGTCCCAATTGAGCAAAAGAAACGCTATAAAGAGAGAAAGAGAAAGGAAAAGAGACAAAGAGCACAAACAAGAGCAAAAACAGGAAAGAGAATAGGCGCAAAGACGCGATAGAGAGTGTGTGGTGGATGTGAAGTGAGTGTGACTAGAGAGAAGTATGATGAAAAGATATAGATAGGCGAATAATAAGGGGGGTGTGTTTTGTTTCCACTGGCCCGGTCCTGGTCAGCGTGATAAGAAGGGTGTGACATGACATATGAAATAGCGGGAGGAGACAGGCCAAGACCGGAGAGGAAAGCAGTTGGGTTTTTGAGGGAAGTTGCAGGCGAGAGCAAGTAAGCACCAAAACAAGGGAAGGCGCAAACAGGCATGGAAACAGGCAGAAGAAAAGAGAAGACGTGGGGATGAAAACTTTGACGCATCACCCCGCTCGCTACTCTGGCCCTCTGCTCAGCCTGAAAGTCCGCTCACCATACACCGAACTATCCGGCGTACGGGGATTTGACTGGCTCTCCAGAGTCTCCATGACGATACGAGAACGTCTCTTTTCCGCCGCCTCAGTCATCCACTCAACAACGCGGCCTTCGTACAGAGTCATAAGGGTGCGGTCAAGATTGGCCAGGGCCGGCTCCAGTGCCTTGACAACCGCGTTGCCGCCAGAGCTGAGCTCGAGCTTGCGCAGCCGTCTCTCCATGTCATGGAGGTCGTAGGACTGTACTGTGCGGCGTGATACTCGGTTGTGGCTGTGTCTGGCAAGCGGGGCCGATGCTGTGCTCATCACCGTCTCAGCCACTGATCCGCGAGAGTCAGGCCTTTCGTTTTCCGAGTCGGAATCAGAGCTGCCCGATGACTTGCGCATCTTCTTAAAGCGACGCTTCGAACGTAGTTCTTGGCTAGGAGCCTTGTCCTGAGACGCTGGCGCACTCTTGGAAATGGAAGGCACCTGGTGGGGAGTCAGGTCAACAATGACCATGACCGAGCTCATACTCGGCGCCATAGCCGGCTCGAGAGGTCCCTCGACTGAATTTCGTGATCCTTGGGATCTCACAGAGCGGGCCCGCTCAATGTCGCGCATTTTCCGTTCACGCACACGCTCCTGTCGGGTTTTTCTCCATTCCGTTGACGCCTTGGCACGGGTGCTGTCGCTCGACGAGAATGTCTTGTTCTCACGGCGACTGTTGGCAGAGCTTGACGCTACAGGCGGTGCGGCAGAGTCAGACGCCACCTTGGCCACATTCTCCTGCTGGCGATTGCGAGATGATTGCAGCCGCAGGCTTGTCTTGGACGACGGCGCAGAGTGCATGCTCCCGCCAGTAGTCTTGTTCCGCGACGGAACGTCACGGTCGGGCTCGTCGCGCTCAGCAGCCATACGGGCCGCTTGCATCTGAGCTATCTTGGCCTTCTGGGCAGCAATTGGAGGAATGTCAGGCACGGGGCGCACTGGCCTCGGGTACGCAGATTGGAGCGAGATAGACTGTCCATCCAAGATTACTTGGTCAATGGACTCGGTGGTACGAGCAAAGCCACCGGACACAGTACCATTACGGCGGCGCGGGATCTGGACAGTGGTGGTAGTGCTAGTGGCAGTGGACGTGACAGTGATGTCCTTGTTAACATCGTTGGTCATAGACATTGCCTGCTGCTGCTGCTTCATTTGCGCCAACATCGACGTTGATCTGCGCGGCACTATGCCCGGTCGTTGGCCACTTTCACTAATAGTCGGCGTAGACGCGGCACTGGTGGTGGCAGTGGTGACGGAATCAGCATATGTGTTAGACCCACTATCACTCCCGCTTTCAGTCGCAGGCCGCGATACGGAGCTTTCATTGCCAATCGATTGTGAGGGTGTGTGGATGGCGTTGCGGCGACCAGTAGACACTTGGGTGTCCGGCTGTGGCAGGTGGGACTGCATAGATACAGCCGGCTGGACAGCACTTGTAGCAGCGACCGTGGCAGTAGAAGCTGCTGCTGCTGCTGCTGCTGCTGCAGTTGACTGGGTGGTGATGGCAGATAGGGAGGAGACGCGTGGACGTGAGGGGGGGGGAGAAAGCGAGAGCGGGTGTTGAGAGAGCGGGCCGCGGTGAGGTGACGGCTTACACGGCTTTTGTGGCGTCTGTTGTTGTTGGCGTTTCTGGGATGAAGACGAGGACAGCGACTGAGTCGGCTGACTGTTGCTCTGGTTTTGGGAGAGGCAGGGACTGAAGGGATCGGCCTCCAGGGGAATGGAAATAGCAATGTAGCGATGGCCGGCAATGGTGGTGCCAGCAACAGCGGTGTCGGGAAGCTTGATGGGCGGCTGGTTCTCGTCAGCCATGCGCTGCGCTTCATAGTCGCGCTGCTGTTGGAGATAGGCCTCGACCTGCATTGTTGTAGACTTGGAGTGTGTCATTGTCAAAGGCTTGCTCCATTTCCTGAGTCTGGCAAGAGTGCTTGAACTCCAGCGTTTTTTCTCGGACTCGGCAGACGCAATGCCAGAGCCCTTCGCCCCCTTTTCAACAAAACCCTGCGTCCAGCTCGCACTTTTACTTTTATCACCCCCCCTGGCTGCAACGGTGTTGGCTTTGGCGTTGAAATGAGCTATAACCCCTGCAGGTTGATTCCAGCCGTAGTCTGGTCTTTCGTCGGGGGGTACGGGTCCAGGAGCGACAGGGATTATTCTGCCCAGACGCTTTTCTTCTTTGGAGGTAGGGCCGGTTGGTAGGACGGGTATTCTGGGGAGTCCACTAGCGGGAGTGGTGTTTGTGTTGGCAGCAGCACTGGTGGTGCTGTTGCTGGTGCTGTTGGAGCTAGCGGCATTGCTAGCGCTGCTGGAATTAATGGCAGAACTAGCCGTCTTTTCCAGCAGCAAGCCAGCAGATGAAGAGGGTCTTATTGTGTGCTGGGGAAACGGGCTGTCGGCTTGCAGAGGAGCATAAGTGGTTTTTCCTTTCACACTAGAGCTCCGAGGTCTTATAGCCGCAATCACCGAAGCCGAAGAGGCGGCAGAAGATGTGGATGGCCGTGTTCGTGATCTGTGTTTGGGCAGGGGCGAACCGAACTGCGAGATCATGGACACGGGGGGAGGACAGGATGGTCTTGAGGGGCGGGAGGGACTGGTAGCTGTGATGGGACGGAGGGAATGCGAATGTGGAGGAGCCGTGACTGAGGCGGTGGGTGACGCTGAAGCACCGGCAGTGACGGTGGCCGTGACAGTTGGGAAGTAGGAGCCCTTGCAGCCCGAAGTGTTGGGAGTGGTGCTGTAGGTTGGGCGGTAAGGCGAGTCACTAGAAACAATCGTGGTTCTACGAGTCACCGCCACCTTTGCAACACGGGGAGGATCGTGGGTGTCGTGATGCATCGTCATTTCATGATCAAGGGCGTCAAGCCATGAGAGCAAGATGGAGGGGGGGGGAGAGGGAGAAGAGGGGGCGTAGCCAGACAGACGTTGATGTGAGGGTGTGGATGAGGTGTAAGTGAAAGTGAAGCAAGGTGTAAGTGGGTGAGATCGTGAGGGAGAAGGACGAAGAGGGGGGGGAAGATGGGAGAAAAAGAAAAAGGAAAGAAAATAAGGAAGACAAGCTTCGAGGTGGAAGTGAGACAAAGACGTAGACGAGAAGTGCAGGGAGAAGCAAGACTCGACAATGGCAGAAAGAAAGGGACACGAAAAGGTCGAGACGAGAGCACACACACACACACAGAAACACAGAAACAGTGTGTGATGAGCCGATCTAGGAAACAAAACGACAGAGCTAGGACAAGCAACGGCAAAAGCAAAGGCGCAGGCACGGGCACGGGCACAGGCAGATCTTGTCGTTGTCTCGGGTCACTAACAAAGGGCAGACTAAACAAGAGAGGAGAGGCTAAAGAGAGGCAGGCAGACAGGCACGAGCAGCCAAAAACAAAGCAAAACGAAGAGCTGAAAAAAAAGAAAAAAAAGAAAAAGAAGGAGAAGGAGAAAAAAAAGAAAGACACAAGGAGAGACGGACATACGATAAAGAATGACTGGAGGTAGGGAAAGAAAAAGAAATATCAAGACGCAGACGAAGATCAAAACGACGATCAAGAAGCAAAAGATTTGCGTTCTGGATGGAGAACAGAACAGGGAGGAAAAAAAGAAAAAGAAAATAGGGAAAAAACAAAGAAAAACAAGAGAAGAATAAGAAAAGAAAACAGACTGATGCAAAACCATGTCCAGTCGATAACTTCAAGACAGGTCACAAAATACAGATATTGAACGGCTGGGAACAAGAGCCTGTGATGTCACAGGAAAACCAAACTGCCAATACCACTTGTGCTCTACGCTGCTTTCCTCCATACTCACGCTCCTCTCTCCTTATTCCAACTCTCTCTCTCTCTCTCGGTTTGTCCATACCAAGCAATAAAAGATCGACACCATGCATCACGATGCATGAGAGGAAGAGAAGCTGGGCAAGACAAGGCTTAGATGCTCCCTCTTCCTGTCTTCCTCTGTGGTTTTTACGCCACGGCTGTTTGCTCTACACACTCCCCCTGGCCGTTCCCCAGACAGCCGGAAGAAACGTTTGCTGGCCTGCCAGGGCCTGGCCTGGCCTGGCCTGGCCTGGCAGAGCGACTGCTTGTGGATATGATATTGCACAAACCATGGTAGACCGAGTTTTCGTTCCCCTTGTCCGTTCGACCCTTCCCTCCTCGAGATATTTGGAATACTGCCGGTTTTCCTGCCTGGGGGTCTGTTCCTCTTGCCTACCATATCTGACAGGTGCATTTAGGTGTGTGTGTGCAAGCCTCTCTTTCTCTCCCAGCACATAGCACGTCTCACATCTCAGTTGTCACCATGATCGAGGTGGTCAACCCAAGCCAAGACTTGCGCCAACTGAACTAAGCAGCAGCGCACGGCTCAAACTGTCCCGGCGCTGGAGGGGGGAAAATGGCTTCGAATCTTGCCTTGCCTATCTCAGATTTGCTTCACTAGCTTGAACTCTATAAAATAGCGTAAATTTACAGCCTCGAGCAGCCCCTCTGTCTCTCTCTCTGGCTGTCCTCCAGGATCTTCTTCCTTGTACGTCCTCTATCATTTATGATGATCTGCCAAGCAAACCTGTTCCTGCAAGCTACAAGCAGCCTATCAAAAAGCAACAATGAGATGCAGAGTAAAGGGAAACAAAAGGGTAAAAAAGAAAAAGAAGAAAAAATCCAGCAGTGCCTCTACACTAAATTCATCGTAGGTAGTCCCATAATGAACCCACCGGTGAAGCTTAAAACGCTCTTGACCTGCTCCCTGGGTCTACGCCAGTCCCCTCTGCCAAACTCTGCTCACAATCTCTCTTCCGGACTCCATTCTACCGGGTCTTACCACCAGCCAATCAGCCTGCTGTCTTTGGTCATATGTGCGCGGCTCTATCTCGCTTTCCCCCTCCATCCGGTCTGATGCTGGCAGCTTCCCCGGCATATGTCACCATTATCATAACCCGCAGCACCAATAGAGCAGCTCACGAATGACACCTCATAACAAGCCTCTCCGTCTCTACCCCCCTCCGCCTTATGCCACCAAGCTTGAATATGAAAATCCCCAAGGCTTCCCACTGCTACGACAAGAGGTCCAGGGGATGGCGAGAGACAGCAAACCGACCTGGCCATGTAGATTTACTCCCCTCCTATCTCTATCTTTATTTTATTCTCCTTTCGTCAAAATCTGAAACTGCGCTGGCATTAACATAACAGACACCCTGCTCTCAGCTGATCTCCTCCTCTTGCTCCTCGCCTCCGATCAACATCTCTGACTTGAGAAGAACCCAAGGCCAATCCGTAGCCCCTCTAGAGTCCCCCCTCTTCGTATCCAGCCCAACGACGCCACACGGAACGTGAACCGAAACAAGACGGACATGAACGACGGTGGGAGAAAGCCAGTGAGACGGAGGCGGAGGGGAAACTCATTCGTGCCCAGACCTTTTTTTTTTTTTTTTCTACAGGCAACTAATAAATTACACAATAAATTTCCAACTAAAATCAGCGTGCCAGACGAAAAATGGGCAGCCTAGCCCTCGCAGGCCAAATCCAGGCTGATCAAGCCGTCTGTCTGTGTGTTCTTCCTAACGAGCCAACAAAAACTGGCTCTAGCTTCATAACTTGGCAGCAGCATAGCAGCCCTCATACACACTCTCTTTCTCTACCAATGGTCTTCTCCCTCGCACAATTGCTCTACACGGCATGGAAAACACCTGGATGCCGGCTTCTTATTCACGTTACACCTTTGCCTCTTCCAGGAAAGGGGGCGGGAGATCTTTGTTTATATCGACTTGCTCTTATACCAGGCCAATCCAGGGGGTGGGGGGCTACCCTATGTGCATTGTGTTTGAACCAGCTTCATAAACAACAAAGGTCAGTGCTTCAGTGCTTCAGTGCTTCTAGTTCCTGAAAGTCTAATGCAACAGCATAAAAAGTCCCGTGGCTCTTTTCCCATTGGGCTTTCAGCTTCGCGTACAAGAAAATACAAGAAAAAAATGCACAGCCGTGAGTGATTGCGGCGCACGGCGGGCTCAAAATGCCCGCGCATAGCAAGGACAAGACTCTGTGTCAAACTGCATTTACTGTCGATACATGCGTGTATGCACGCCAGACACAGACACAGGCACCATCCAGGCCAGCCCAGACCAAGCCAAGAGCCAGATATAAGACAACAACACCAGCCATGAAGTCATGCCAGGTTTATGCCCATCCATACGCGCAAGCCACGCCGCAGCATGTCATACACTTCAGCCAAGTATCTTGGTGTCATGGTATCGTAGTATCTCTGTACCTCCCTCCGCCTCTGTATCTTGGCTCTACCATCTCGTGTCTTCTTGGGAGCCTGCCACGCACGGTATACCACCCACCATCTGCGTGTTGACCCGAGGGCACCTACGCAGAATGCCTTTCTCTCGCCGTTAGCACTTGCATGGCACAGCCAGCTTCACGCCAAGCAGCCCACGCCCTAATAAAACCGAGGAAAAACTCTTACCGCTACACAGCGGCAAGTGCATCGTACAAAAAGCCGCCTCTCACGCCTGCATTTTCTTTCCGCACCTCTTGCATCTGACGAGAAAACAGCAGCTGAAAAAGAAATATATACATCTTCTCCTTGTCCTCCCTCGGACACAAAATCGTGCACGACAGACAGGCCTGTGATTATGTAACCCTAAAAAAGGCAAGGCCCAGCAGCTCCGTTCCTTCCTTGTACTTAATCCCGAACGGAAAGAACCCTCATGTTTTTACTCGGAGCCGTCAGAAGCCACACTCTTACGTAGGCACCTTCCTTTTTCTGCGCTTTCCATATCTGGCAATCGGAACGCGGACAGGCTGATGCTTTCTCTTGTCCACTTGCCATTTTGTTTCTATTTTCTGCGCACCTTCCACAGTTCATGTATGTCTCGCATCCGAAGGAGCTCGAGTCTCTGTCTCCCTTATTCGCTGTGTCTCGCTTGACTTGCTGGCTGGCCTCGACAAAGTAACAGAGTCTGTCTGTACAGGTACTTACAGCCTCTTCCTGCTTACAAGCCGCACTAACACTGCGCGGGGAAAGAGCTGCTACCGTGTCTACGTAATCCCGCGCACTCTCCGCGTATTCATAATTTGATCAGCGCTGCGCACAACTCCCCAATCTCAACAGGCTGCAGACAAGTTAAAAGCCGCACAAAAGTCATCTCCTGCTGTCACACCTTTGCCCCTGTGCGTTGCATACAGGCAGCTGGACTAGGCTCGATTTTACACAAGATTTGCTGCGAACTTGGCAGAGTTGCGTTAAATCGTCACCCTTCCCCTCTCTCAGCCTTTCCTCAGCTAGACGCAGGTGTCCTGGATCCAGCCATGCAGATTAATTGCATTTAGCCCACAAAGCATGGCAAGCTGTTGGAGCTAAGAAAAAGAAAAAGAAAAGCCAGGCCAAGGAGACAACCAACCAGTGTCTGCTTTGCAGCTCTGCCTTTCCCTGAGGGCTTAAAATACACCTCTATCCGTTCCTCCTCCCCCTTCCATTGTCAATTTCAGCCCCCTGTTCATGCAGCCCGTAAGCACACAACCCCCTCCCCCTTCCGAGTGACAGTTAACTGCCAATTGCCGCCTTGGCCTAGAAATCACACGAGGTTTTCTTTTCCACTCGAGTTCCAGAGCTAGTCTGCTCCCTTCGCTTTGTGCGCCTGTGATACATCCCTCGAGAGCGTCCAACCGCATCCGAGCGAGCTTCCCTATTTTGGGGTTCAGGCAGTGTCATATTCCCAGCACCACCGAGTCTAAACGCTCGAGTATTGGTCTCTCCCTTTCTCTGGCTTCTTTCTCTTCCTTTTATCCCGTATCAACAAAAGGCCCCTAGCCAGAACGTTCCCCTCTAACTAGCTTTTCCGCGCCCCCCCCCCTGTTTACCCATCCCACCCCTTCCCCCAAATTGCAATGAAAAACATAATGTGCTATTCTCTCGGCGCGAACAAGGCAATCAACATCTAGCCAAGGGTCGAGGTTCGAGTTGAGCAGAGCTCCAAAGAAAACAGCAGAGAGAATTAGCAAGGGTTCTTTTGGTCAAATCAAATCAGCCTCTTTCTTGCTTCCTCCGAGATTGGACCAGCTTCCTCCTCTATTTCATACTTCCTTTGCCTTTGCCTTGTCCTTTTATTTCTATCTTTCTTTTTCTTGGGCCGGCACTTTGTTTAAAATTAAGTTATTGTGCTGAGATATTAATTATGGCCTTAATTATTGTTCTTATTTGCCGCAGGTCAGCACAGACCCTAGTTACCATATAGCCAAGTGCCCTTATTAGGGTTTGCGGGTCAAAGTAAGTCCATCCCATGTTCGCGATGAGATGAGTTGACCAAGGCATTCTTGATCACAGGCAAGCTGACCCAGGCTCTCTGCTATTTGCCCTTTTTTCTTTCTCTTCAAACTCTCTAGCATTCATCATTACTTGGAGACACATCAGGGTGAAATGGGCTGAGGGAGCAAAACGAAACTACATGCCCAGAGTTCTACTGCTCTCTTTAAAGGCAACAAAAAAGGGGAAGAAGTACTAGCTATCTAGCTAAGTGAAACCAGGTCGCTGTAAAGAGTGAACAACGCGCAAGACAGGTGGTCTCAACTGGGAAAGGAAGGGGAGGGAATGCAAGAAACATACATGAAAGCCCCGGCCCAGCCCTGTCCAAGATTCACCGTCGTGGAGGAGGCCGCTTCTTGATAAATGGATCTACCGGGGCACGCTTGCGAGGCATTGGCGGCCGCATTGCTGCATTTCGCCCATTCGAGTTGCCGCTTCCTCTCATGCTTGCAGGCCCTGTAGGCGTGCCTATAGGTGTCAGGGACGCTTGCTTCTGGCCATCGGCGAGCGAGGAGCCAGAGTCGGGATACCCGCTGCTGTTTCTGCTGGGCTGTAAAGGCGTAAGAGCGGGCGGACGTTGAGGCGGTACTAGACCCATAGTCTCCATAGCGCTAGGGTCCACAGGACCGGTGCTTGGGCGGCGGTTGGGGATGTTGTGCCTGTTCTGGCTGTTGCTCTGGTTTTGGCGCTGTAGCATTTGTGCGCGTAGACCACTGCCGATATTCCCCGTAGAACGAGGATTTCGTGGACCACGGGGGGCGTTGGCAGGGGCTGGCGAGGGGCCCTGAATTCAGTGTTAGTGTCAAGTAAGAATGAACCAAGTATAAGATACCATGTAGAAAGGCAACTCACTCTTTTGGCAGCAGGGAGAATCTGATCTTCGCCAGGCCGCTTTTTCCCTTGGGACACTCCCGGTACCGAAGTCTGAATGACGGGCCGACCACTGCCTTGTGTTGGATGATCCTCGGCGATTGGCACGCCTCGTTCATCCATTGTGTATGCGACACTCCCAGTTTTGGAGCGCGGGCCTCGCGGCGGCTGTCCATGACCCACAGGAATGGCGACGTCCGGGTTGATAACTGTGTCTTCAAGCGCTGTTTCTCCAGATGTCAACTCCCTCTTCCGAGGAAATTCTGCCAAGGTACCGGCCTCATGCTTAATATGAGCACCATCAGCCTCTACAGGCAATGCACCCTTTTGCGTTGGGCGACGCAGAATATCCTGGATATCGCCGTCCGTTAATAACCGCCGTTGCTTTGCATCTTCAATAAGCTTCTTCCAGTACTCGCCCTGGGCCAGCGCGTTCGAGTCGCCCAGGATCCACAGACTGCTCTTGGCACGTGTTAAGCCAACGTTCATTCGTCGGATATCAGTCATGAAACCAATACCACCTGTAGGCGAGGCTCGCACACACGAGAATATGATGATATCGCATTCACGGCCCTGGAAGGCATCCGTCGTGTTGAACTCAATCGAGTCATTGATTGCATCACCAAACTCACGTGCAAAGCGGAAGCGAAGCTCGGCTAATTGGGCCTTGTACGGCGTGATAATACCAATACGTCGGGTCAAATCCACAGCCGGATAGTCGGCCTTGAGCCGGCGGTATAACTGTAGTGACACCTCAATTTCCTTGAGATTTACCAAACTCTGGCCCTTGGCACCACGGCCCTGCATACCCTTGACGTCGAAGAAGCGATACGGCGAGAACAGTATGCTATCGTGCCATGGCATGGATCGTAGACCGGACATGTTGGGCCCGTCAATGAGCTTACTGTCGTAAAACTCGCGGCTGGGGAAAGCACTGATGTGTGGGTGCATGCGGTATTGCGTATCTAGCAGGTAAATGTCTTCGGGGTGGGCTTTTTGCATGCGAACGAACAGACTTTGGTCGTAGCCGTAGCGCTGGGCGGACTGTGATAGCACCGTAGGTGGTAGCTGTTTCGGGTCTCCCACGAGAATGCATTTGGACGCGCCGTACTTGAGGGGGATTAGAGCACTAAGCTCAACACATTGTGCGGCTTCGTCGATGATGACCGTCTCAAACTCAATATTGGACAGGTTTCGGAACATGTCGTGGCCCGAACCCGAAAGCGTAGCACACAAAATATGGGCTCCGTCGAGAATCTCCTGCTGGATCATGCGCTTGCGCATTTCTACCTCGCGAGCTACTGTATTTCCAGAGTCTTTGTCGGCATCCATCTTGGCACCGATACGTGTTTGGCGCATCTTGAGCTCATCAAATTTGCGCTGCATAGCTGAATACTCGCTGCGGTTCCCTGCATCACGTGCCGCCTCGAGTTTGGGTCGCAGGAGAGCCAGCTCTTCTTTGATTTGCCCAGCTTCAACGTGCATCTTGTCACGCTCAGCCAATGCCTGGTTTTTGGTCTGGTCGCCTTCAAGGCGTGTCTGTACCATGATGTCCAAGGTAACGTCTCGGACTGAAGCATTGATGGCATCGCTGCGACCCAGACGGATAACATTGATCTTGTGGTGCTGGCCGCCGGCTGTTTTGACACCCTGCTTTAGACGTAGCACCAGCTCGTCCACAGCCGCGTTGGAAGGTGCGCACACCAGCAGCTTCTTCATGATCGTCTGCTGGTCTTTGCGAGCTGGCGGCGGCGGCTGCTGGCCAATTGATTTGATAGAGGTGATGCCCGTACTAGATGAGGAGGAGGATGTAGTGGAAGCTGACAGAAGGCTCCCAGCTAACAAGCATCCAACCATGGCTATAATGGTCTTTGTTTTTCCTGTTCCAGGGGGGCCCTGAATAAGCGTGAAGCCATCGTTGTCTTTGGCACCTAGCACAGCCTTGGCCTGGCCGGCATTGAGTTTCCAGTTGTCCATGTACCTCTTGATTTGCTCATCACTGTAATTAAGGATAGGCGACGGCTCCCCCTTGAGCACTTCGTCCATCAAGTCATAATACTGGAGGGCTTCTAATGCAGCGTACTCACGCTCAATGGTGGTCATGTTAGTAATGCGCACAGCATTCAGCATTGCGCCTGGTGTCAAATCACGGGCTAGGGGGTTCTCGCGTTGGTTTAGACGCCATGTTACTTCGAGCACGCTCTTCTTGAAAGTCACTCTCCAGATACGAGCAAGACAATGAGCGGCAGCTGAATTATTCAGCGGGTCGTCGTCTTTGGAAATGAGCACAATATCACCCTCACTGACAACCCTGTCACGGTTCTCGCCGCGGTTCGCCGCTGGCATCGTGGTGGTAATTTCGAGGAAGCGATCGACTGTCATGCGAGTGATGATCTTGATGCCAAAGGCTTTGGCCGTACACTCGTTCTTATCAGTTACAAAGGAGCGCCACGCTTCGTAGATAAGCAGTGGTAGGAACGTGTTCTTGTATAGCACGGGTTGTGCAAAAGTGGTAGCTACATGCATCAGCTCCAGGCCATTAGGCGGTGCATCGCCGTCGTGGAAAATATCCCAGCTAAGAATTTCTGAGTGAAGTGTATCCATGGGTGGCGTTAAGCGGGCGCGGTTGTCTTTGGCTGTCCGCTGGATTTTGATCTTCTTGACTGGCCCGCGAATCTTGCCCATCAATGCCTTCTCACGCCGGCGTTCAGCCTCATTGAGGGCATCCATGCCAGCCTTGCTGCTACGAATTAGCGAGGATGCTTCACCATCGTCATCATCATCGTCCTCTTCTTCATCCGAAGAGTCGACCATGATCTCTGACTTCTCTTTCTCCTTAATAACGATACCACGAGCTGCTCGATCACGTGCAATAAACTCCGCTCGTTTGCGTGCCATTTCATCACGTTCTCGCTGCCGTGCTTCCTTGAGTGCGCTCTGCTTGGCCTTGACCTTTTCGGCATGCTTAGCTTGCACAACAGCTGACTGTTCGGCTGCTTTTGCACGTATTGCCTGAATAGACTGCATAGCTACTGAAGTCGACTTGCTCTTGAGCTTAGCTTCTTTGGCTGCCATGGCGTCTAGAATACTCTTACTAGATTCTAGAGTGCTTGACAAGTCCGCCACGTCATCAGCATTGGTGCGGCCAGAAAGCGGCTTTGATGAAGACGCGCCAGCCCCAAGCTTCCCCCAGCTCGCGAGATCCAACTTGGCTTGCACTTGGCCCTTGGCATTAGTCCTACCAGTTCCAGACGGCCCAGGAAGAGAGCCAGCACGTGCTGAAGGGATCACACTGACGATAGTCACATCATCGTCGTCGTCATCAATAGATGCCGCTCGCAGTAGCTCTGCCTTTTGTTGGCTAGATAGCTTAGTACCAATTTCAAACCTGCCATCTTTTGGCCGGGGCTTGCAGGCTCGTTGTAAATACATCTGCACGTCGCCCGGAATCGGCAACTTGTACTCGGATAGTCGGTTAAGCAACTTGCAGATAATCTTTGTTGTAATCTCCACCAAGTACTCATCCTTAAGGCGGATCATACGCACAAGCCCCATCAAGAAACGCCGGCACGGTTCTAGGGTTCGGATCATAGCTTTGGATGCGAAATCTTCATCATCGATCGTGGCGCCAGAAGCTACTGCAGCCTTGAGTATGTTGTCTTTGCTGGATGCACTGAGAACGCCGTCATTCGACGACAAAGACTCGGCTAGTTCGATCACCTCACGGCAAAAATCAGTCATAATTTTGATCTCGACGAAGTACGACCAATTTTGGGTGGCATCAAAGCAGACCTGCACCCAGTGCCATTGACATAGCCACCAGGCATGCACTGTGTCAAACTCGCTCCTGTCTAGACTCTTAACTCGAAGCACGCCAATGGTGGGGTCGAATAGACCGTTGATGATATCCTTGGCCGTGTTCAGGATGTGTTTCATGGAGCCCCATGGAGGCGATACCTCTTCCCCGTCCTTGTTCTTGTACGGTTTCGCTGTGGTATTTATAGCCACCGTAAAAGCCCGGATTACGGGGGCTGGTCTTTCGGTTATAAGCTTCAATACTGCCTCGCTACGAGAGCCTTGACCTGTGATTGTCTTGACCAATTCGATGGCAGCCAAGCTGACTTCCTCCTCTCCATGCAGCATCATGGCTAAAAGAATACGCAAATGCGAGTCCTGTGACAAAACTTGTTTATCACATTCGTCAAAGTCGCACAGACGTTGCAGTAGCCGTCCAATTACAGCGGCTGACTCGCCGAAGCGTTTGTTGAACGCTACCTTTGCGGGGAGCATTGGCTTAGTGGCCTTGCGCTCATGCCGGAACTGCTCGACGGGAAGAATAGAGAGAAGGGGCCGCAGCATTGTTGTTGCTAAAGTAAGATTGCCCGGATAAATGAGTTCCAGATATGCATCCCACAGGCCGGCTGAATTTCGAGTCACCATTTGCTGTACCGGACCACCCATATGAAGCTGTTTGGCCTCGGCAGCGAATGCGCGCGCATCGAGCAAAAGCGCCTTTTCAATGACGGAGACGGCAGCCTCTTTTTCTCCGAGTAATGACCGCTTGCTCTCGGCCGCCATGACAATAATCTCGCTATACTTGAGCGTCATATTTAGCGCGTTGTTAACAAAGACAAGGTTGTTGGACGAGGCTAGAGACTGCATGGCAAGCGCATCCTTTTCGTTGGTTGGGTTGAGGTATGAGTCTAAAAGATCGGCCAGAGTATCGAGGCCAGCTTTTACACAGGCGGCCTTGCCAGATTCACCCAACGACGGGTCCTTGACAAAGTTTTCAAAAAGGAGGTGAAGGAGGGAAGAGCACGCGTCGCCACGCTGATCCCGTGATAGTGACTGGCCCCAGATGGATATCCATGCAATTGGCTTAGGGAGACCAGAGATGCTTAGCCCGAGCTCCAGAGTCTTGTTGAAGAGAGTTTTGAGCATGGGCGCAGCAAACGCTGGCTCGACTACCGAGAAGGGCCTGGGGTGGCTGAGGGCATCCCAAAATGCAGCTGGTGCTTTGCTAATTAGAACGGAAAAAGCATCTAGAACCAGTAGAAGAATGTCCTCCGATTGACACTGCATGTGGATAAACAGCAAGTCGTAGAGGTTTGGTCGTTCTTCTAGAGCCCGGTATCTGTGTACAATAACATCCGGCGTCATGACATTCAAAATAGCCAAGGCGCCGCTCCAGAACCGGGAGATCTGCTCCAGGTTCTGGGGCTGCGTTATATCTAGAGCCCCTACATTGGCCGAGGCACGCACTAGGAATTCGCCTACAGCCCAGTCAAACTGGTCTGCTGACATTGACCCTGGATCCAACGATGCCCACGCAGCGTTAGCGAAGCGCAAGCATACCGGATCGGGGTCGAAGAGAAACTCTGTCATTGCTGGTAGTAGGGTATTTGCGCCCAGACGAAGGGGCTTCTTGCCGCCAGATAGACGTTGGAACACGAACTCAAAGTTTTTTCGCTTGTCCAGCATCCTTAGATAGTCTACACAGCACATAGACTCATAGACGGTCAATAAGACGGCGGAGACATCTGCGCCAAGAATCTGCAGCTTAAATGGCTTCCCAGGCTGTTCAACGGCGTCGATACGGTCACGAGACCATTTGAGACGCGAGTCGAGCCGGTCAAAGTCGAAGCTGATGATGAGGCGTTCTAATGCTGCCACGACTTCGTGGCTATAGTTTCTGTTGGTGGACTGTGTGTTAGCAGGTGGACTTGCGGTAGTATGTGTATGTCTTCCGGCAGTGTGTGCATGTCTTCCGACACAGGGCTTTTAGGTTGTCCCTACGGCAGAAGTCAAATCCGGCTGTCTCAAGAAACTGGGACTTCTACATACTCTGATAAGCCGATAAGAAATGACTTCCGGCAGCGATGCCAGTTCTTGATGCACGCATCACATGAAGAAAGAGCATTTTGCAGCCTTGAAGCGTATGTCTCGAGCCATTGCTCAACCTTTTTCCGCTCAACGCCAAACAATAGAGAGTTCCACATGGTGATATTTATGCGTTCCTTGGCGTCTTCAAGCCGTTTCTTTTTTTCCTCTGCGGTGATCCCAGAGGTGGGCTCGGTTTCAGCGTAGTTTTCTGGATCATCGGCGTGGGTCATGGGACATAGTATATGAAGTTCGAGGGCGATGTTTTCGAGCTCCAGCCGCCAGTGATTGAGGGTATCGTCGAGAGATGACTGGTCCATTGTGTTAAATGAGCAAAGGAGAGAAGAAGGCGTGTGTTTATGTGTTGGAAATATTGATCGATGCAGCAGCGATATAAATCATCAGAGTTTTCCGGATGGATTGCCAACTCTGGTGATGCAATACAAGCAAGCCAGCCCGCCTAGGCGAGGCAGTGGGATAGAGAGGAACAAGCACTCAAGATACGGCCGGCCTAGCCTTGTTCAGGAACAGAGGGTGATGCTCAGCAGGAGGAGCGGCTGGGCAAATGGGGGTTCAAATCGCAGAATGTGACGAAGCCCGAGGGACCTGGGTCATGAAAAGCCAAAACAAAGCAACGGACGGCACCTAAGCGTCAGCCTAGAGATTTATTATAGAGTGCTTGATGATTGCCGTTGAGGTATCTTACGAGCCGAAGCTGTCTATTCGCCGGATTAAACTGAGGCCAGAGGTTGGCAGCGTTTCTTCGCACAGGGATACAAGCAGAAGCAATAGAAAAGAGAATTGCCAATGTATGAAGAGTCCCAGGCCAACCACGACAATGTAGTGTATCCGATGTAAATGCTCTCAGCAACAAACACGGCCAGGAAGTTGGCTTGATGATGCTTGATCAAAGTTTTGGCCGGCTTTTTTTTTTCAGTGCCTACTTTTTTTTGGGCAATTAATCTGTTATACTGACTAAGCCCACTAAAAAAAAATAAGACGCGTGCCCTAGCAACCAACCAGATCGCGCCGTTATTAAGGTAGGTAAGTAGGTGGGCTAAGCAAGACCAAGTACCAGGCCCAGGATTAGGCTCAGTGAGGATCACAAGCGTACCCATGACATGATGCATAGAGCCGGGGTGCTATCGAGTACTGGTATTTGCAGCAGCCAGTTAGGTACGCATACATGTATGCACGTATGTGTGTGTGCTATTTTGCGTCTGCCTTGTACCCATTGTACCCATGTGTACCACATGTTAATTTAAACCCTTAGATTTCTGTGAACCTTGTGGCTCTATAACCCTACTGCATCATGTGCCACCTTGCCCTTCTTTTTTCTCGTGACTAATTCTTCCAATGGACACTCACAGCTTTCCCATGACCTTGTCCCCGGAACTGTTGCCGCTTTGCATCTTTCGCAGAGTTGTCCGTGCTTAACAAGCAGCTGATGCAATGAATATTTGAGCTCCGGTGGCACACGGGTCTCGCAGTGCCAAAAGGCTGCCTCAGCATTGGCTTTCTCGGGAACCCATCCGAGCCAACGACACATGCGCAGCACATGCGTATCGACTGCGAAACATGGCCGCTGCAGGCAAAACAGGATCACGCAGGCGGCAGTTTTCAGACCAATGCGAGGCAAGCGTAACAGCTCATGCATGGCATCGGGCATCGATAGCGTGCGAATGTACTCGAGCGAAAGCTGTTCGTTGCCCACAACAGAGTCGGCCTCACGCTCGACTTTGCGATTGTGTTTGCTGCAGCCATTACTCTTGCTTTTATCGCCGTAGCTCCCCTTGTCGCTGGCATTCGAGATCCGTGCCATCTTCAGTATTGCAAGAATATCCCGGGCTTTCCCCCTGGCGCATCCACACACGCGAATGGTTCCAGACAAATCCTCCGTCGTCGATCTGCTGACAGATGCCCAGTCAACGCTCCCGCGGTGGGGCCCGGACGCCGCAATGCCATGTCGAGACACCAACGCGACTATAGCCTTGTTTGCCGCCACCATCGTGGTCGCGCCACTGACTACTGTACGCAACACAGCATCAAGGACAGCGGGAACTTCACCGCAGCCAGCCACAGTGAGTGACGGAGGAGGGATGGGACTTGGGGCTTGTGATGGCCCATGCTGCTTGGTGAGAATGTCGTGGACTCTGTGGCAATCCTGGGACGAAGGTTTTAGATGGGAGGCGAACGGTGACTGGGGAATTTGAACGCCGTGTTTGCTCTTGGCCGCAGGCGTGAGTTCACGTTGGACCCTATTTTTGACCTTCCTTTTAACCACAGTCCTGGGCTCATTATTGGTCTGACAAACCCTTTTCGTTGCTGCACATGGCTTCAACACCTCTGCTTGGCTGGAACCACAAGCTGAACGAAGGCGGACAGAACGTCTGGGCTTCGGAGAAATATGCGATACCATAATGTTGATGATTGGGTAAATGCGGTCGTTTAGGTGGTGCAAGATGGCTGGAAGAGCGGAGTTTCAATTCCTGGTAACTATGAATAGTGAGGGATATTATGCGTGGCTAATGTTTTGCCACCACGGCATAAGCTTCGACAGCTGCTGTAGGCGTCTTTAGTGAATACACGTGTAACATAAACAAGAGACAAGTAATACCACTAGCCAGTGGGTGCAATCTCGTGGCACAGGAGAAATTTTGGATATTCCTAGCACTATGATGATCTAGAATCTAGTGGCGTCCTAGTCGTTTGTCGTAGATGTCGGCACACAATGCTTCGGGGCAGAATAGAAAGGGAGAGGAGATGGCGAGTATCAACAACACCGCGTATAAACCTCGGGAATCTCATAAAGACTAAGAGGACAACCACTCGAGTAGGAAAGAAAAGACCAGTAGAAAAACAATAAATCCCAAGGGCTCTGGCCTGCGCTTCTGGGGTCTTTATGCGTCGCCTTGTACAGCATGCCGCCCTCCTCGCCGCGTTCGAGATATCGCCGCTCATATTTGCAACGCTAAGCAGCGCCAAATATTCCCATGCGGCCGCGCCTCCCCAGTCATGCTCGTTCAAATATCAAGAAGCAATTTGTTGTCCTTTTTCCCCGCGTCCGAGACGCCCATTGGTGATCTTGGGCGCAAGACATCCCTATCGCGGTATTTCCAACGCCCATGACGGACAGCGGCCTCTTGCCTATGCCTATATGCCCGTGGTTACTCGGCCGTCTAGCTCGCAGCCATAGGACTATGCTGTTGTCCAGCCAGTATTATTCAGGCTGACGGGAGGACTGAGAGCAGCCTGGCATGGGGAAGGACATGAACGACGGAACACACCGCCAACCCATGAACAGCCACGATGGGTCAGTTTGCGCCAAGGAAAGAAGCGAGACGCAGCATGGTGTCTGTCTATGGAAGGAGATGCATATTGCTCTCTGCCTGGCGCGAGATACTCACATTTCAGCCTGGAGAACGGCCGACGACAGACGGGAGTTTAGCAACAATTCGTAGCCGGGTGTATTCTCGAATGAGAGTGAAGCTGCTGTGCGGCGATGCTGCACTAAGGGGTGATTTGTATCAAGGCGAATGGCTGCGAGTGCAGGAATAGCCCGCCATTTCAGCGACAAAGCCCACACCACATCTTGCTTGCGACGGCTAGGGCCAAGGAGAGCCCAGATATTTTCTGGGTGTGAACCTTATATCATCATCAACGGCCCAGTCACGTTGATCCAAGGCCCCTGGAACTCTAATGCAGAATTTGGCTGCTGTCATAGGCTAAACAACCAATGAATGAGACATTTTTGTATTAGCTGCTTTCCGGTCTCCCCACATATCCCTTCATTGTATATTACTTTGGCAAGTTTGCTGTATTTTCACCTTCCTTCAGTTCCTTCAGCGCCCTACTGCATTCCTCGGTTCCTCAGTTCCCGCTAATAGTTGTTTAGACTTGTTTTTCTAGGCCCAACGCTCGCATGGCTCCTGGGCAAACATGGCTCGGTGACATGGCTCAAAGATCGAGGATACCACACAAATGATTCTAAGGGTTACCGACACAGCTTCTCTAGGGTTCGATCGTCTCCATCTCACACACCATCCGTCGGAGGCAAGTTCCCCAAATCGACCGGGTCACATTTTACCAGCGTGCCTTCCATTTCCTCGTAATGGACAGCTAGATGTCAAGCGATGAGCCAATCAGGGCTCCTCTTGCTGTGATGCCTTGGTGCCTTCTTTGTGCGAAAATATTTTCGTCCTCGAAAAACTTCTCTCCTCCATTACAACCATCACGCATGCTTTTGCTGAATCAACTTTGAAGGCTGCCTTTCGTTCAAGGTTTCCATCAAACCACACGCCGTTCGTTTTCTGTGCATAATTTCCAGCATTGCTATGTCTGTCTTTTCCTGCTCTATTTTTCTGGGCGTTTTTATTTTTCTCCATCTTTAATCTACATTTAATTGCATTTTTTTTCAGCTCCTGGTCTGCTTTTCCATCCTTTCTCACCTTGTTCTGTGCCCTGATATATTATTTCCTAGCCTTTTACCACCGCCTCCCTGTCGCTCTGTTTCATTTTATCCTAGGCCATTTCTGCCTCTTGAAAAATTACCAGAGCCAGAAAAGATTCTCCACTCGCTTCGGGCCCTTCTCAATATTCCTCCCATAGGGCTTTTGGTTCAGTCTTTTTCCTCCTCTCTTCTCTTTCTTTTATTTCCCTGGTGCCAGTTTCCCGTTGCTGTGTCGTTGTTTGTTGCTGGGTGAAGCGAAATCCCATACATATCCCTCGTTTTTTGTCTGCCTCTCGTTAATTTGCTTCCTTAATTCCTGATTTATTCGTGCTCGAGATATCCCTTCGTTTATTTCTTTTTCCATTCCTCCGAGCTTCCGCCCTGGCACATTTGAGCCAAGCACACTTCACCAAGGAAACAACGCGCCTTGAACCCTCCCTCCTCCCTTCAGAAGAGACTTGTGGCCCACAGTCTTGCTCTGCTTTGAAAACGCGCAGAGATCTCGATATTCAGGGTTAGTAGAGAGCACACGGTGCCCTTGGAAAGAAACTCGGGCCATCCCCTTCCTTCCCTCCCTCCCACTATCCGACTGCCTTGGTCCGTCTGTAGTCGTAGTCTGTATTGCGGCTGGCGCACAAAGATTGCCATCGGCTTCATGCTTGTCGCTGTTGTTGCAGCTGCATCTGGTCCTTGCCCATCTCTCCTCCCGACTGTTGGTGTTGAGAATTCGCCTGTTGTGCCACCTCTGGCTATTTTGCTCCCATTTCATCACCGCCGCCGAGTTTCCCCAATCCAGTCTTGTATTCCACTACTAGACACCAAGACCCCTTTACTACCCGCTTATCCCTTTCCTTCAGGCCTGCCTGCCCTGTTGGCATTGGGATCTTGACATCTGGCTGCAGGCGTCTCGTTGTTTTGTCACCTTTATACACCCGCGTTGCGTCCCTTTTGCCTGGTCATTTTGTCGTCCCCTCTTTACACGATCCCCCTTTCTACGTATCCACCGTCTGTCGTCGCCCAGCTTCCACTCCTCCGCTTTACACACTGGACCTAGAGCGCTGCACACCACCGCTAAACAACCCGGACTGAACATCTTGGAACTAATCTCATCTACTTTGCGCTGTATATAGGACCAGGGAGCCAACATGTCTCTCCCCGATAGACCAGCAGGTCGACAGTCATACACCGGGCCTGCTCATCCGCGGAACTTGCAACTTCGTGACGAGAATCCCGACGTGTACACTGATCGCTCCTCTAGTCCTTCAGGTCATGGCCATCATCGTGCGCATTCGAATTCTTCCCTTGCCGATACCATAACGTCGCCAATCATTAACCCAGAACGTGTGCCTTTAGCATCTAGCGACATCATGCACAGTACTGTCTCCGAAACTGAAACCCCATCCGCCATTGGACGAAAGAGGAGTCTTGTCCGTCCCGAGCGTAACCGAATTACTCCAGACCACCCCAATTATTACTATCGAAAACATGCCGTGCATTCATCCAATGTTGACGTGCACCCCTCATCAACTGGCAACGACCCGATCCTCGAGGATGAAATCTCCGTCGACGACTCTACTACCAACACTAATGCCGTGTCCGATAATTCTACTCGTGCTGACCGGGTGAGAGATGAAAAAAAAATCGCATCGCAGCGCCTTGAAAAAAGACGAAACAAGCGCAACTCTTCAAAGGCGTCGAAGAGTAAGAAAGCCCAGCCGGAAGAAAATGCTCAGCCTTTGAGCTTATGGATGGCATTCTGCTACATTGTCACTTTTTGGTGCCCCAACTTCATCCTGGGGTGCTGTGGCATGTCCAACAAGGATCAAAAGCGGGCGTGGAGAGAAAAAATGGGATTGATTACCATTATTATCTGCATAATGGCTATTGTTGGTTTCTTGACCTTTGGCTTCAACGAGGTCGTGTGCGGCTCGCCCCCTGAACGTCTCCGCATCAACGAGGTTGATCGTGGCTACATGATCTTTCACGGAAAGGCCTACAGTCTGGTTGACTCCGCTCATCCTGTTGCCGAGGGCATTCCTGCTTCTGCTGATGGCGATGGCGCCAATGTTCTTTTTGATCTCCCCGAACCTCAGGGCGGAAAGGACGGCAGTTTCCTCTTCCAGAATGTCAACGGCCGCTGCAAGAACATCATAACCCTTGCCGAGGGCTCTGATATCCCCACCAACAGCGACAACGATCTGGCTTGGTATTTCCCGTGCCGAACCTTCAACCAAGATGGTTCTTCGAGTCCTAACTCTACAGAGGAATACTATTTGGGATACGCTTGTCACACCACTGCTAATGCCCGCCATGCCTTTTACAAAGATCTGGACTCTGACGCGGACGTCTATTTCACTTGGGACGATCTCCGCAATAGTTCTCGTAACCTTGTCGTGTACTCCGGCCAGGTTCTCGATCTTGATCTTCTGAATTGGCTCGATGATGACAAGGTTTCCTACCCCGACACTTTCAGGGAACTACGAAACACGAGCACGGCTTTGAATCAAGCTCTGCGCGGCCGCGACATCACTCGCATGTTTCAATCCAGTAGCGATAAGCACATGGCGCAGTGTCTGCAGGAAATCATCACGGTTGGCAGTATCGATACCAAAACTGTTGGCTGTATTGCAGCCAAAATCGTGCTGTATAGCATGTTGGTACTGATTCTGGCTGTTGTCATGTCACGCTTCTGCCTTGCTATTATTTTCCAGTGGTTTATTTCCCCCAACTATGCCGCTGACAAGACCTCTCAAGCTTCTGACCCTCGGAAGCGACAGAAGCAGATTGAAGACTGGTCAAGAGACATTTACAGCGCTGCCCCTCGTATTCCTGGCGGTGTTAACAGCAGCGTCAGTGGCTCTGATCGGGCAAATAAGCGCACCTCATTCCTGCCTACCACTTCTCGATTCTCTGCTGTCTATGGCATTGACCGGAGCGTCAACTCCCAGAAACGCATGCCCACAACCATGTCTTCTCAGGGCGGTAGTTCTCTCCCGCAATCTAGCTCGATTTACCGTGGTGGAAACGACAGCCGCACTAGCTTCCTCCATTCTGACGCTTATGGAAATGGTTCCACGGCTACCGCGGGTCCTGGTCCGGCGGGCTTTATTCATGATGCCGTCGTTCCTCAACCGCCTGCCGATTACATGCCATTTGGCTTCCCTCTGGCGCATACTATGTGCCTGGTGACTGCCTATTCGGAAGGCTACGACGGTCTTCGCACCACTATGGATTCTATTGCCACCACTGATTACCCCAATAGCCACAAGGTTATGGTTGTTATTTGTGATGGTGATATCCGTGGCAAGGGCGAACAGTACTCTACTCCCGAAATTGTGCTTAGCATGATGACTGATTTGATTGTACCTGCTGATGAAGTTCAGGCTTACTCGTACGTGGCTGTTGCTAGTGGCTCCAAGCGTCACAACATGGCCAAAGTATACTGTGGTTTCTACGATTACGGTGCCGACTCCTCTATCCCTGTTGAAAAGCAGCAGCGTGTCCCGGTTGTTACCATTGTGAAATGCGGTACGCCTGCCGAACAGTCGAAGCCCAAGGCTGGTAACCGCGGAAAGCGTGACTCTCAGATCATCCTCATGTCTTTCCTACAAAAGGTTATGTTTGATGAGCGGATGACTGAACTTGAGTACGAAATGTTTAACGGTCTCTGGAGAGTAACTGGTATTTCGCCAGATTTCTACGAAATCATGCTCATGGTTGACGCCGACACGAAGGTCTTTCCCGATTCGCTCACACACATGGTTTCGGCCATGGTCAAGGATCCTGATATCATGGGGCTTTGCGGCGAGACCAAGATCGCCAATAAACGCGCCAGCTGGGTGTCTGCCATTCAGGTGTTCGAGTACTTTGTTTCCCACCATCTGGCCAAGTCTTTCGAGTCTGTGTTTGGTGGTGTGACGTGTTTGCCCGGCTGTTTCTGCATGTACCGTATCAAGGCGCCGAAGGGCACTCAGAACTACTGGGTGCCAATTCTAGCCAACCCGGACATTGTTGAGCACTATTCAGACAACGTCATCGACACTCTGCATCGCAAAAACTTGCTACTTCTGGGTGAAGATCGGTACCTTACAACGCTGATGCTGCGGACTTTCCCCAAGCGCAAACAGGTGTTTGTGCCTCAGGCTGTCTGCAAGACTACTGTCCCTGATGAGTTCATGGTCTTGTTGTCACAGAGAAGAAGATGGATCAACTCAACCGTGCACAATTTGATGGAGCTTATTCTGGTCCGTGATCTGTGCGGAACCTTTTGCTTCAGTATGCAGTTCGTGGTGTTTATCGAGTTGATGGGAACCCTGGTCCTACCTGCCGCTATTGCCTTTACTTTCTACGTTGGTAAGTATCCCTTTATGCCGTCTACCTACTCTCAGATCTTTATACTAACCTTTTTTCCTGCGCAGTCATCGTCTCAATCGTCAAGAAGCCTGTGCAGGTCATTCCCCTGGTTCTTCTGGGTCTTATTTTGGGTCTACCAGGCTTGCTGATTGTTATCACGGCTCATTCGTTGACATATGTGGGATGGATGATCATCTACCTTATCTCGCTCCCTATTTGGAACTTTGTTCTGCCGACTTACGCCTTCTGGAAGTTTGACGACTTCTCTTGGGGTGAAACGCGACAGACTTCGGATGGCCTCAAGGAGGACCACGAACACAATGGCGAGTTTGACTCTTCGCAAATCACGATGAAGCGATGGGCCGAGTTTGAACGCGAACGCCGTATGCGTGTGCAGTACTGGGCATCGCGGGAGAATGTGAGTGCCGGACAGCAAGGAGGACAGTTGTCGCCTATGGGATGGGCGCATAATCAGGGGTACCAAGGCGACTACTACAACGAGTAGGACGCGTCGTCGTATTCGTCTGCGTTGATGCAGCAGTGGTCGACGCCATCACTTTCGCCGAGCAAAGGTTAATGGGTGTAATTTTTTGGATATTTTCTTGTTTTTTGTTTTTGCCTTCATATTATGTGTGTGGGGGACTACTGTTTCTCCTCTCCATTTGAGAGGGAAAATTGCGTGCGTGTATGTGTTGGTCTTTTCTTTTATACATATTTGCAGTCTCCTTTTCTAGTATTGTTATACTTTTATGAACATGTACGACTCCTTGAAGCACCTGACCTGCGACTCGTCCTTGATAGCTTGGCGTTCATGTTAATTGGGTCGTCCATGAACAGGGCAGACATGAAGAAACAGGCTACGCACAGTTGTCGATGGTATTATTTGATTATCATTAAGAGTCTTTCTTGCATTAGAAACTATTCTCACGACCTCGCAACTACTGCTAGGCCAAAAATATGTAAAAAGATAATAAAGAGCATAAATGGGGGTGAGGAAGAAAAGAAGAAAGAGACGATGTTTCGGGTGCAAGTCCTCCTCGCAGTACCATTTATCCCCCATACATTGCATGTCACAAAGCCAAACAAAAGGAACATGTGGGAGTTGTATTGACAAATGAAAATGCACAAGGAAAAAAAAGAAAAAAAGCGAAGATATCAAGCAGCGAAGACAACACAACACACCCCCCAACAAAGGTCAAGAATCACACAGAAACATAAACGGGCACAGGACCACCGAGCCATGCCGCACAAAGACTCGGCGACATGTACAAAGCAACGCAGCGGCACATCAGATCAAATCACATTGCTCACCGGCCAAGAAAGAGCGCGGGAAACGTGGCCACCAGTCAGTGCTATCAACAAGTGAAGCCATGGAACGGCCTGTCCTGTCCGTTTTGAAGCTGCAACACATCGTGATGTCAGTCCCCCCAAATTGAGAGGATCGAGCATGTCACGCACCCAAGGCACGGAAATGAGAAAAACAAAAACATAGTCTGGGCTTGATATGTATTATATACTTCTTTCTTAGCGAGGCATTTAGGCGAAGATGCCCTTAATGTTGAACCAGGGCTCGCAGTTGCACGAGCCGGGGTTCTTCCAATGGGCCTCACCGTATGTGAAGAAGACAACCTCCTCACCGCAGGTCTCACGGACGGAAGCCATGGCCTGAGTCTGCTCGGAAACACCAGGGCAGGCAGCACCGTTGCAGGTACCCTTGGTGGGCCAGCCGCACTCCAGAGAGATGGCAGGCTTGCCGCAAATGCCCTTGACGATGTCAATCTGGCCCTTGACGAACGAACCGGCCTTGGAGGGGGTGGTCTCGGCGTTGAAGTAGGGGTGGGTCTGTGCGCCAGCAACATCAATGACATCGCACAGAAGGCTGCCGTTGGTCTCCCAGACGTTGACGGTCTCGGCGGTCGAGTAAGGACCAGTGTAACCGGCACCGCTGCAGGATCCCTTGACAGTGGAAATCAGAGTGCTCAGCTGGGCGGCAGAGCAAAGGCCACTGAAGACAGCCTCGTTGCCAATAACCAGCATGTCGACAATGTTGAACTTGCCCCAGGCGATGATGCCCTCAACCTGCTCCTGGACCTCGCCGGTGTAGGCGCAGCCAGCCTCCTTGATGAAGATGCCAATGATCATGCGGATGCCGTACTTCTCGCAGGCAGCACCGACGTTGGGCAGAGTGTCACAGTCAGTGGAGTAGACGCGGATGGTGGTGAAACCCATGCTCTTGATGTCCTGGATGTCGGCATCAACAGCCTCCTTGGTCTTGCAGGAGCCAGTGTCATCGGTGTAGGGGGTGTAGGTGATGGCCCAGTGGTCAGTCTGCTGACCGGGGAACAGAGCGCCGGGTACAGACGACGAAGGAGGAGAAGAAGACTTAGGGGCCGCAGGCTTGGAGGGAACGACCGAGGCAACAGCCGTCGTGGCGACCTTGGCGGGCACATTTTCCTTGGTAGGAACAGCTGCGGGCACAACGGGCACGTTGGTGCTGGTGCTGGGCACCTTGACCACCGAGACCTTGGGAGTCTGGGGAGCAGGAGCAGGGGCCGAGGGGACGGCGCTGCTGCTGGTGTGGGGAGCAGCAGGAGCAGCGGGGGGAGTGTACAGGCTAGTGCTGCTGGTAGTGGGGACCACGGGAGCAGCAGGCGTAGTAGCAACGTACACGGAGGTCGAATTGCTGGTGACAGAGGGACCACCAGAGTAGGTAGGGGCGGAGGTAGAAGAGGTTTCCACGGTAGTCTGATCGGGGATGTAGACTATGGAATCATATTAGCAACGTCCTTGTACCCAGACCGGAGGCTTCATTCTGCATCACTTACTCATAGGCTCGCCATATATGGTACCGTAAACGGTCTTGCAAACACACTCCTCATCGGCAGCGGCAGTCGGGTACAAGCCATAGTCACCCCCGCGTCTTTCGGCACGGAGGGCCTCATGGGCACGGCGATGGGCATGGCCGGCGCTGGCAACGCCAGCAAAGGCAGTAGCGATAACAGCGGCTCTCATGTTTACGTAGGTTGAACACGGATCGTGAAGATTAACAGGAGATTATACCACGTCTTGGTCTTTGGTGTCGTAAAAAGTACTTGGAAGAAGAAACTCCGGTTCTCTTCTGGCGGCAAGAGAAAAAGATGCTAATCACGAGGACGCAAAAAAGAAGGGAATTAAATCTTTTGTTGTAGAATAGATCACACAAGAACAAGAAACGAATGCCCGCTGAAAGAGTGAAGCGGTGATTAGAATGTAAGGCGCCAAAAACGAAGACGAGGACCTGGCAGCAGAAAGAGAGAGAGGAAGAGGAAAATAAGAATGGAACAGGAAGAAGCGTCGGCCACAGCTTTAAGCTATGATATTCTCTTTAAGGGTGAAAAGAGATGAGAGGGAAGGGGAGAAGAGAAAAGGAGAAACCTTGCGGGAACGGACAGTGCCAGGAAGGACGGGGAAATCAGAAGAATTAAACAAGAGCAAGAAATTCTTCATTAATTTGTTTGGCACACTACCTAGCCAACTTTGATAGCAAGCCCCCTCTCCTTCTCTACCACAGCAAGAAAAAGGACGCACAGGCCCAGGTACGGGTTACATACAGGCCAAAAAGGGACAAGGATAGGAGGATGTATGCCCAAAAAAGGCTACCAAAAGGCAAGGGACCGATGAGAAGACGGGGGTGTGCATGTCAAGAGTCTATTTGGTGCTCTGCACGCCCCC
>NETT01000045.1:53687-73415 GCA_003449175.1 Ceratocystis smalleyi | reverse complement strand
CCCCTCCCCGAGCATTGTGAAGTCCCGGGAAACGAGAGTAGACCAGCTGGCCGCAAGAGTGCGAATTTACTGCTTCCGAGAGCACAATGTCCCTGGCCGCATGCTCCAGACACGGCGACTTCGAGCAATACTACTCTAGGCTTAACCACCGAGACGCCGAGACAAAGTGTCAAGTGCCGAACTGTGGCAGGCTGAAGAACTTCACCCACCCTTGGGAATACATGGGAAACGGGACGAGACTGACTCGGAGGCCCGTAAAGAAACTCCCCAGAGAAGATAGGTCTTGCAAGTACCTAACAGAGAGGCTGGATCCTGAATGGAGGTCATGTCGGGTAGACACCTGCCAGGGGACGGGCTAGCACGGAGTGAGGTAGGGCGTTCAAGATTGTTTGTTTATAGCACATCGCAGGAAGCAGTAGACGAGACAAGACACTCGGAAGGCTTGCTAGAGTGCCGTGGGTCCCAGGACACATGAGCATAAAAGGCAACGAGCTAGCCGGCGCCCAGGCTAAGCTAGGATATCAACAACTGACAACAGAACACCGCTTCAGTCTCGCAGGAGCACGGAGATGGAGGGGAGACCGGCTACGTCTTGACGATAAGGGATGGTGGAAAGAACAAAAAGGACACCGCCCACTTGGAGCCGGCGTCCCCACCGAACCCCCTTTCCGTGCGTCCTGATACAAGAGGCTTACCAGGACAGATCTACAGATCTGGGTCACATACTCGCTGCTAGAACTGGCGATAGAGACTTCGCGACAGGCACCACGAGCGATGGCGACACACCTGCCCACTTGGATGCAAGGCCTGCAACCAGCCTAAAGAACGAGGCCACTGGTGGACTTGGAAGGCACTGCCTAGACCACGGAACCAAAGGCCTGCAGGCAAGCTACTCAAAAACACAAGAGCGACAGGTGTTGGGTCTTTCACGGGGCTAGGGCCGGATGTCCTGCGTGATACTTGGATTTTGACGTGGGCACTCTATCTTTTCTACATTTCGAGCATAACAACCAACATACATAGTCCATCCGCCTCTTTCTGAAGCCGAGAGATAGACAGCATGGTCTCTGAGTTAAAAAAAAAAGTCCATACTGGTAGAACTTGACTCTCCAATTCAAGTAGTGCCAGCCGCAGTTTTGATACCACAGTCCGCAAAACCGAAAGCATCGTTGTGCCCATTGATCATCTCCCACCAAGCAACGCTACATCAAGCTGCTTCGGCCACCGATTTCGGAACTGCCCTGCCCGTCCTTCATTTCTCCGCTACGTGCTCCAACAAACTCGGCGTATATCTTCTCTAGCCGCATGCGCTCTTTGGCCGATATGCTTGGGCGAGTGCTTTCCAGTGCGGCAGCCAGATGTTTCCATCCCACAGTCACCACATCCACACCGCCACCGTTAGCTTCCTTTTTGCCGTCAGTGTCGGCCCTCGGCGCCGAAGCTACAGTCTTTCCCTTGACAAATGCAGCGTCTCTTCCTGCACTTCCGCGGGCACGCTTCCGCGCAGCCTTGATGCTTTCAAGCTTGGCCAAAATGGCGGCATTTTCAGCTAGCTCTGCAGAGCGTGTCTTGGGAATGCTATCAAAGCTGGAGGCATCGCCATCCACGCCGTATTTGAACTTAACAAAGCTAGGCACACCACCACTACTACGGGGCTTTTCTGACACAGTATTGGAACCAGTGGTGTTGAGCTGGCCCTCAGCTATGCTTAAAACATCATGAATGGCTTCGAGTTGAGCGTTAGAAACAAGAGCCTGCAAATCAGCGCCTGAAAAGCCCTCGGTACGTCGACCCAATTCTGCAAACTTGTCGCCGTCAAGAAGATCATCGCCTAGGCGTATTTTACTGCACAGCGCACGGACAATATCCTGGCGATCTTCCGCCGTGGGAAGGCCGCAAAGAAGGGATTTGTCCAGACGGCCAGGACGAAGCAGGGCAGAGTCAATTAGGTCAGGCCGCGAGGTGGCAGCAAGAACATAAACTCCAGACAAGCCCTCGGCACCGTCCATTTGCGTGAGCAGTTGGTTGACAACGCGATCGGTCACACCGGTGGAATCATGGCCTCTCTTGGGAGCAATAGAGTCAAACTCATCAAAGAAAAGCACACATGGCTTGGCTGCCTGAGCCCGCTCAAATAAATCCCGTACGCTCTTCTCAGATGCACCAATGTACTTGTTCAGGATCTCAGGACCCTTGACACTGATAAAATTGAGACCACACTCGCCTGCCACTGCACCAGCCAACATGGTCTTGCCACACCCAGGGTATCCGTAGAGCAGAAGGCCGGATCGGAGGCGAAGCGGGCATTTGGCAAAGATTGGGGCGTACTTGGTGGGGTACTGCAGTGTTTCAAGAAGCACCTGGCGGGTTTCTGTTAGCCCCCCAATGGAGGCAAAAGTGGTGGTCGACTTTTGCAACGGCACGTTTCGCAAAGTAGCCGGAGTAAAGCCCTGGAGAGCCTTGTCAAAGTCGGCTCTGGTCAGGTGAAGAGAGCCCTCCTCGTCGTCGTCGTATGAAGAAGACGCACTGATAGCCCGAAACATGGCTTCACTGCGCGCACGTGAAACGAGCATAGAAAGATCCACTGGCATGTAGCCATCAGTGAGGCCAGCGATTTCAAGAAAGTCAAGATCCGCATCAACAATGAACCCGTTGCTCTCGCCTGTATTATTTCCCTCATCTCGCCGACGCCTGGAGCAGCTAGATTTGGGGTTATCTGTTTCCATCCAATCGTCATCATCGGCGTCCGTACTCTCAGCCGCACTGGAGTCTTCGTTAGAAGAAGGCCCTACAGCGGTGCTATTTCTTGGGCTGTCGTTGGCAAAGCGGTTTCCATTGCACGGCAACGCACTCGGGTCTTTGAGGATAAGGCTGCTGAGAATTTCGCGCCGCGCTTCTTTGTGAGGAGCCTTCAGCTCAATGGTATCACGCACCATGTGACCGCCAAGGATAACCTTGTTTATGGTGTCCTTGCCGCCCGCAGTCGCCAGGAGAACAACACCGCTGCCAGGGGCGCAATATTGCTTGGCCATAGCACAGACAGTCTCACTGAGGACCCTGCTACGGCTGTTGTCATTGCCAACCTGTAGCTCAGTTTCTACTGGACACAGCTTATCGAGATCATCTAGGACTACGAGCGCCTTGCCGCCCAAACGGGCCCCCCAGCTGGCTGAAGTGAAGATGCGAACGAGGCTGTCTTTGACGGTGTTCAGCCTGGTCTCATCATTGACGAGAGTCTTGCATGGGAAATAGACGGTGTAGTAAAGCTGCTCGCTTCGTATTCTTTGGGCAAGTTTCTTGGCTAGTTCTGATTTTCCAGCACCCATAGGGCCAGTAAGAAGGGTAGATGACATGTGGCGCAGCTGGGTATATAAGCTGTGAAAAAGTGAATCAACCCCGGCCAGTGCATTCTCAGGCGCCGGTGTAAGATCCCAATGCTCAGTCTCTTTGCTGACCACAGGGGGGGGGATTGGAGGCTGGACCTCAAGCGGTACTTTTTCGTCTATTCCCAAGAGCCAGCATGGGTGGTCTTTGTCGGGGCTCCCGTCCTCTATTTTGAGGATGCCGCCTTCCCAGCCAGTTGTGTTCCCAAGACTAGGATAGATACCCAGCAGCATACCATCCGTGACTGGACCCCCAAACACATGGCCGGGCTGATTTCCGCCCGAGTAGATCTGCCAAATGCGCCGGGCAGACTCTTCCTTCTCCGCCTTTGACTCTCCACCAAACTTGAGGCCACGGTCTTCCTTGCTGCGCGCTGCAAAAGGGAAGACCTTGATGTGCTTGGGCCGGGTGGTCTGGGGCAGCGCGGCTTGCACTTTGACCACGCCGCCAACAAGGCCGGGAGAGCCAAGGGCAGCGCACAGAGGTGAGGATAGGGCTACTGACTGGTCTGTCGCCGCATCGTCCCATTCCTTCAGCCGTGCTACTAATTTGGGTTCAGGCCTGAGGTTTTCTGCATCCTCGGGTTTAACTTTCTTGGGTCCCGTTGATGGGCGAAGAAGCTCGACTACAACGTAGTTGACACCCTTCATACCACCAGCAGCAATTGTATTTGAGTCAACCCATACCGCAAAGTCGCGGTTACCATGGGTTAGAAAACTGTCGTTGCCGAAGGAGCCGGGGTCGCAAGCAGCACAATCTAGACCACGGAGATATATAGAAGGCCTTGGCTCGTCACGCGCTCTTTTTGTTGCTGAGCTGCGTTTGGATTTTGTCGTGCTAGCCACGCTCCTGGTATCGGCGCCCCGAGCCGAGGTCTTGGGACGAGTCTTGGGGGCTACAATGACCTCTGCGTCAGGCGCAATCTTGGCGAAGGCGTGTTCGGCTGATGGCACGGGTTCGATCGAAGTAACAACAATATTGGCAGTCGAAGTAGGAGTCAGATGGACAGTCAGGCAGTTTTCAGGGGTAGCTTGTCCCGAGGCTGGTTTGAAAGAAGGATTGGGTACAGCGCGGATTTGCGATAGCAGATTGAGTTCGAGGAAGGTAGCATGGAGTTCGATGATTTCCCAGTCCTCGGGAGTCAGTGGTTCGATGTTGATGGTGTGCGCTTGAGGGGGGTCAATGTGGACCGTTGTCAAGACCTTTTGGCCGTTGTGAAGGCCAAGAGTTGATGCTAGTGCGGAGTCGATTTCGACTACGTGCGCCTCGCTATCACGAGACTGGCCACGCAAGCCGCCGTAGCCACCATCCCGACTGCCAACAAGAGGGGGCGTTTTGTGTTTGCTGGACATGCCAGTCCATCCTAGATACACAGAGCGAGACGGCTGGGAGGAGGGGGCATTCGAAGGCCGGAAGTTGAGCTCGACGACGGCATTTTGGGCGGGCTATAGTACAAGACAGCTCGAGTGTTAGAAAGGGGGCACGCCACAAGCAAGGAGGAAGCCGGAAGACAGGAGACAAGAGACAGCACAAGAAGCATACAGTGTTGACGCTAACCAAGAGCGACTCGAGAACGGCGGGAAGGTTGACCAAGCAGCTCTTTAACGGGACAAGCGACAGTTCGGCAGGTGTCGACCGCGGGTTGCGGGCACGGGGACGAATGGATTCAAAGAGACCGCCGGAAAACATGATGGCAGGCAGATATTAAGATTATAAGGGGAGATGGAGAGAAAGAAGGAGAAGATGAACCCAAAGTCTGGCCAGCCTCTGGGAAAAGAAAGCGGGCAGTTGCGCACACAAGAAAGCAAGACCGCCGGGTTTTGCTACAGGTTATAGACGGAGACAGACTGACAGACTTCCTTGCCCGGGGCTCGATTCCCAGAGGGCATCGCAAGATCCAAATGCTTGTTTCTTTTGCATGTGCTGACACCGAGGTTAGCGCCATCAGCAGCAGACAGCCCTGGCATGTGTGGCGTAACGTAGCGCATTGTGGCGCGGCGGTCTGCCAGCTGTGCCCGGCTGTGCCCAGCTGCGCAGATGCCTATTAAAACAGCGAGCGCCCTGGCGCGCTTGGACGCGTTACCGTATTTGTTGGTTGCTCGCTAGGAGGCCAGCCTTGTTTTGGTGGACTACCACATGTCTGTAGGCGACGAGACATTGCTATGCGTATTTGCTGCGCTGTGGTTGATTTGATTTGATTTGATTTGAATATATTCATCGTCTGTCTGCTGTCTACCGGGTGCTGTGGCGTAGATTACAGAACAAGCACAAAACACCACGCCAAAGAAGGTGTAGATCGACCCCCGCCTACGACGTCCTGCATTTTGCCATTTTTCTCTTTCTTTTCTCTACCTGCTCTGTCCAGCGCCAGTTGTCCTTTGCCCGCTATTCCGTACTCGATAGTGCAACGGCACCCCCGACCTTGGTGCAAGCAATCGGCACAAGCACTCGCACCGCACCACCCCCAAAGTCACGATAACAACCAGCCATGTTGCGTACATATCGCGCTCCCGTTGACTACGAGAGTCACCAAAGTTAGTTCGAGCCTCCCGCACCTTGCTTCCCCTGCGCGCCTTGCTTCCCCTGCGCGCAATGTTTGGCAATGCTCGGTCTGCATGCTTGCCGCGATGAAAAAAAGAAAAAAAGAAAAAAAAAATGCCACGGCTGACAGCATTGCCTTCCAGAAATCTTCCAAGACTTTCTCCAGTCTTTCAAATCCTCGCCGTCCACGAAAGACAAGGTTGACGAGGTCTCGGTCCAAATCGACGGCATCACAATCACCGAAAATGACCTCGACGATGACATGGACGACAGCCCCAGCGCTGCAGCGCGAAATGCACAGCATGCGGCTAAACAAGCCCAGTCCACACCGCGCTACATCTATGCCGAAGCCCTCCAGCAGCTAGCCAAGCGCAAGATCCAGACTGTCGAAATCAGCCTCGACGATGTTCACCAGTGGGAATCCAGCGGCAATGGCGACCCGCATTCAAGCCTGGTCCAATCAATCGAAAACAACACCAAGCACTATGTCGAGATTGCCTCGCGTGCCATTGACAGCGCCATGCCCGAATTGGATCTCGATGTCGACGACAAAGACGACGTGCTAGACGTCCTCATGGCACGACGTGTCGACCGCAACCGCCAGCTCGTCAACGCTGGCGCCGAGAACCCCGACGAGCTCAACAACATGTTCCCGGCCGAGCTGACGCGCCGCTACACCCTGGTCTTCAAACCAAGGTCTCTTCAAATGAAGAAAAAAGCCCTGGCTGTCCGCGAAATCCGCGGCGAACACCTGGGCCGTCTGATCACCTTGCGCGCTATTGCCACCCGCGTTTCCGACGTCAAGCCTATTGTCCAGGTGAATGCGTATGCCTGCGAGCGCTGCGGCTGCGAGGTTTTCCAGCCTGTCACCGACAAGAATTTCAGTCCTCTAGTCACGTGTCCATCGGACGAGTGTAAGAGCACGCAGAGCGTTGGCCAGCTTTTCTGGTCCGTCAGAGCCAGCAAATTCATGGCATTCCAGGAGGTCAAGGTGCAGGAATTATCAGACCAGGTGCCAATCGGCCAGATTCCCCGCTCGCTGACTGTGCTGTGCTACGGCAGTCTGGTCCGGCAGATCAACCCTGGAGATATGATTGACCTTGCCGGCATCTTTCTGCCTACGCCCTACACCGGCTTCAGAGCCATGCGTGCCGGCTTGCTGACTGACACTTATGTCGAAGCGCACCATGTCGTCCAGCACAAAAAAGCGTATTCCGACATGCTCATTGACTACTCTCTGACTGCCAGGATCGACCAGTACCGCATGAGCGGCCAGGCTTACGAGCTGCTAGCCCGGTCAATCGCGCCTGAAATCTACGGCCACATCGATGTCAAGAAGGCACTGCTCCTGCTTCTGATTGGCGGCGTGACCAAGGAAACTGGCGACGGCATGAAGATCCGTGGCGATATCAATGTGTGCCTTATGGGTGACCCTGGTGTGGCCAAGTCTCAGTTGCTCAAGTATATTTCCAAGGTAGCTCCCAGAGGCATCTACACGTCTGGCCGTGGAACCAGTGGTGTTGGTCTGACCGCTGCTGTGATGCGGGATCCTGTCACAGACGAAATGATCCTTGAGGGCGGTGCCTTGGTTCTTGCCGACAATGGAATCTGCTGCATTGACGAGTTTGACAAGATGGACGAGAATGACCGGACCGCCATCCACGAAGTCATGGAACAGCAGACCATTTCCATTTCCAAGGCCGGCATCTCCACCAGTCTCAACGCCCGCACATCTATTCTCGCTGCTGCCAACCCTCTCTACGGCCGCTACAACCCCCGCCTATCCCCCGTGGAAAACATCAATCTTCCTGCTGCCCTGCTTTCCCGTTTTGACATCATGTTCCTGCTATTGGATACGCCTTCTCGAGAAACGGACAGCGATCTAGCTAAGCACGTCACCTTTGTGCATATGAACAACCGCCACCCTGATCTAGACGGTAACAGCGTAGTTTTCTCACCGCACGAAGTGCGCTCCTACATTGCTGCCGCCCGTCGCTACCGTCCAGTGCTCACACAGTCGGCATCGGACTACATGGTCAAAACATACGTCAAGATGCGTGAAGGCCAGCGTCGGGCGGAGAAGCGGGGCGAGCTCTTCACCCACACTACACCCCGTACACTCCTGGGCATTGTGCGTCTCGCGCAGGCCCTAGCACGCCTGCGCTTCAGTACACAGGTCACCAACGACGATGTCGACGAGGCCATTCGATTAATCGAGGCATCCAAGGCCAGTCTGGCAACCACTGATCATAGGGGCGGCCGCTCGCTGAACGCCAGCAGCAAGATCTACAATATTGTCAAAGCACTGTCGGACTCGGGCGCTTGCAGGCCCGACTTTGGGCCTGATGAGGAGGAAGATGAGGAAGAGGCTGGTCGCGAAATGTCGTTGCGCAAGGTTAAGGAGAGAGTCATAGCCAAGGGCTTCACAGAGGACCAGTGGATGCGGGCGCTAGCCGAGTACTCGGAGCTGGATGTAAGTTTTTCCCTGTTGTCTTTCCTTGCGTGTTTTCGCTCGCATTTCATTACTAACTTTTGTATTATTCTAGGTCTGGCAAACTACGGGCAACGGCTCACGGCTGATGTTTATACACGCCCGTGATATTGATGAGGACGATACAGACATGGAATAGGGGGCGGGAGAGGGGAAAGTGTGTTTGGTTGTTCCCACTGGCCATTTGATCGCAAGTAAGATCGTGTGTCGTATTAATACAAAGCTTAGACTGGCAGATACAGAGTATAGCAAGCTGTTTGTGCTGGGCCAGCCAGGATGGGGGGGGGGGGTCTTGTTTTAAATGGTCATACGCTGCGTTTACGATTTCTCTATCTGTTTGTCTTCTTGCTTCCCTTGCGTACAAGTACACGCTGTGCCGCTATTGTCGTTGTGACTTGTAGAAATACCTCTGACGAGGCTTTCTAGCCATAGATGTCTTCCCCGATGCATGCCCAGGATCTCGCAGCAAGCACTATAACCAGCCCAGCGACATGTCCTTCTATGTTGCCTCAAAGGTCTCTTCCTTTTTTTCTTCTTCTCATTTATTCAGGGCTTCAAGATATAATACAATTCATAGTACACTGGTTCCAACATCAAGGCCTGCCTCCCTGCCTCCATGTCTCTACATCATCTGTGGCCTCCTCCAGTACACGGAAATCTTACATGCGCAGGTTCCGCAGCGCCATCTTCTCAATCTCGCCGAGAACCCCGCTACCCAGCGTCCACTTTTCGCTCACTGCAGCCTCGGTGACCTTCTCCCGCAGCATGCCGCTTTCCGCCCAGTACTCCATCAGCACACGAGTCTCCGGCTTGTCTAGCTTCGTTACCTCCATGACATCGACATCCGCCAAAGCCTTTTCAACGCGCACATCATAGTTGCGCTCCCACGGGTTCGCATTCGGCTGCGATTCGCCGCGTAGCTTCGCTTTGCCCTGAGCCAGCTTTAGATCCAGCGAGGGAATGATTACGCGGCCGCTAGCGTTCAGTGCGGCAAGCACAGCACCGCCGTTGACCATAGGGGAAGCGCCAGATAGGGCGTCGATGAACAGCCGCACGAGCGTCAAATCGTGGGCATGTACCAGGCTATAGGCTGGATCGCGGTACTCCGACATGCGCATGAAATGCGCCACGCCATCGGCTGAGAGGAGGACAGGCGGCCGGCCCTCGATAGTGGTCAACTCAGTCCACAAAGCCTGGAAGGTGATCCAAGCAAACTCGGATTCCTTGCAGCTGGCAACCATATCGTACAGGGTCGACTTTCCAACAACCAGATGAGACAGGTTGGGCGTCAGATTACCATAACTTTTAGCCATGGGAATTTCACGCAAAATGGCCTCATTAGCAGCAAGAATTCGCTGGAGCAGGTTGAGACAGTACATGGGCTGGTAGAATTGCACAGGGTCGGCCGTATTGGGCACGGGGGAGTATTCAGTGTGAGCATTGGTGAGCTCCATCGCTATCAAAGTGACACAGTGTTAGCACACAGCCCGAGATGCTATTTCGGGGTTCGGACTATCTCATCTTACCTTCGGGAATATGAATAACCACCCATTTGTTCGTCAGGCCATACGCCATTGCCTCGAGAACTAGAATGCTCTTTCCCGTGATCTTGTCGCCCGTAATCAAGGTGCGCATCTTTGTCTTTTCCTGTGCCGCCTGCTGCATCTTTAGAAGCACGTCCTGGGCTTCTTTGCGCAGCAGCACATGCGGACTCCGGAACAGACCCCATGCCTGGGTCGGCTTGAAAGCCTCTAGACTACGCAGCCGGTCGATCAGGTCGCCAGGAATGGAGAGTATGGAGTTGGCATTAGCCTGGTCAAGCAGGGTCTCGGGCGACAGCACTGGTTTGTCTTTGACCTCAAGCGCATTGTTGTTGCTCAGTACAATGCGTTTGCGAAAGGCCTTGCGCTCGCCGGGCTCTGGCTTCTTGACGGACTGTACCACGCGGTTCTTGCCAAAGTTCTTCTTGATGGGTGCCTTGACGGGCCTGCGGCCACTAGGAGCCGCAGCCTGTGCTAGAGAGCTTGTCGAAAAGGGAGCAGAAGCTGATATCGGAGAAGGGACTGGGCCGGGAGCAGAGGAAGAGGGCAGTGCGGAGGGCAGAGAAGAGCAGGGAGAAAGACCAATGGTCCGGGATGAGACTGCAGCCCGCTTCAGCGTGCGGAGAGTGGCATTTGAGGCCATTGGAGCTGAGGTGTAGGGGATGGTTGGGGTGAGCTGCCCGCAGTCCAAGGGGGGAAAAGGATCAAGAGGACGCCTGGGATTTAGCACGGCAGTCGAAAAGCCTACGGGGTGATGGTGGCCGTCGCCGTTGTCGTCAATATCAACGGATTCTTTTCTTCTTCAAGCTTCAATGCAATCGTCAAAATCCTGGTGCTATTGTTTGCCGATGTTTAGCCGGGTTATCAGTACACATTGCGTCGCTTATCGATAAGCCCAAGCTTATCGACAAAAAAGTTCGTTCCAACTTTTATTTAGACGGTGGTAGACCACAAGTTGTTTGAGAGAACTCCCTTCTAACTGAACGTCGCTTGACATCCCATACTCTCTCCACGCTTCATTACTCTGCTTTATTCAGCTTGGCTGCTCTACTTCAGCTGCAAGATCCTACCGCTTCATTTCCTTTCGCCCTCCGTCTTCTCCATTCCCGCCTTGTCACAATGGCTATCCCCGGCCAAGCCCCCAAGCTCCCTGTGGCTGTCACCAAGGCCACGCCGTACACCTTTGATCTCGGCCTCCTAACGACCTTTGATGCCAATCCCCTTGTCCTCGACACTGCCGATCTCGAAAAGTCTCTTGCTGAGTCCGCTCGCGATGGTGCGCAGGCCCTTATCAACCAGCTGCTGACCACGTGCCCGGTGACGTCGACAACGGACGGTGTGGCGCTGACCCTGCCTGCCGTAACCACCCCACTGCCTCGTGAAAAGCCGCTGCCCAAGCCGCGCGAGCCGACCAAGTGGGAGCGCTTTGCCGCCAAGAAGGGGATCCGAGCCAAGACGCGCGAGCAGCGCCGTAATCTTGCCTTTGACGAGGAGACGCAGACCTGGATGCCCAAGTGGGGCAAGGGCGGCCTTAACAAGAAGGGCGAGGATGACTGGTGCGTCGAGGTCGATCCCAAGAAAGAGGCTGATCTCAAGGAGGGCCAGTCAATCCGCCGCGAGGGATACCGCGACAGAAAGGAGCGCATCAAGCGCAACGACCGGAAGGAACGGAAGAATGCCCGGATTTCCGAGGGCAAGAAGAAGTAGATGGGGTACAGCAACCCTAGGTCGCCTGGTACGGCCTTCGCGGCCCTGTCTAGTGCTTTGGCCGTGCTTTTTTCTCGATTTTCAACTCGGACACGGAGTTTTGGCGAAATGGATGTCTGATTTTTTTTCTTTTCTTTTTTTGCTGCCCTTTGTCTCTTTTCTTGCTTGTAGGATATATTTACTGCCGTTGTTGTCTAGATCTCCATTGCTGTCCCCCAAAAGCTTTGCACTGTTTTTCGCGGAAGGGCTGGGAGTGCAAAGGCCGGAGCTAGGGGTCGTCGTCACTTTGCCAAAAGCATCGTCTGCTATCATGAAAATAAGATTTACATCTACATGCACGTTGATTTAGGAAAAAGAAAAAGCAAAAAAGTGGCTGCAGTAATGAGAGGAGTTGAACAAGGACTGCATAGCTATATGCTTGATATGGTTTAAAGAAACAACATAACATAGACAAAACCCCGAGATCAAACACAAAACACGCATCAACCCTGACACACAAATTTGCACTCGTGTGCACATGAAGGAAACAAACCAAAATAATAAAATAAAAAAAGCAATACAAAACCCCCAAACTCGTCTTCGTCAGATGTTAAGGGTATATGTACCAGACAAGACTTCCCAAGAGAACAAACAAACAGTACATCAGAAAAGGAAGAAGAAAAAGACAGAACGAAGATAGAGAGGACAAAAGGGATCGAGAAAGCAAAAGGCCGCAGGGAAATAAGCAAGAAGACTGCAGAAAAGAGAACAAGAGAGTCGTGAGAACTGCCTCAAACTCCAGACACCGCTTCTATTACAACAAAAAAGAAAAAGAAAAAAAAGTAGCAGCCATGGCATGAAATCCAAGAAAAAGACAATGAGCGTTAAAAGAGAGGTGTGGGTAAAATGTAGAGCCCCCCCCCCTCCTCCCCCCAGAATATGCTGAGACATATCGCAACTTGTAGATACATTTGGGGAGAGGAGGGCAGGTGACCAAAAAGATGGTAGTGGAAAGAGAAAATAGAAAGAGGTGGTGCCCGTTTTGGTCTTGATGGTGTTTCTTCGGAAAAGATGAGCGACATTCGATTAACAAAACTGCTAACAACATCATCTGACGGGCAGAATAAAGGCACAATAGAGACAGATAACTTGACCAGTGACGTCATGAAACGACATATAGAGCAAGCGTTGAATCCAGGAGTAGATGGAGGGGGAAACGCCCCCACTACATCATCTCCTCAAAACCCGAGTGGAGACAAGGGCTTAATTGGCGAAAGAGGGCGGATCTCGCACGTCGGTGTGCCGAGCACGTTATTCTCGCGGTCCCCGCGCTTGTCTTGTTCGTTGTCGCTGGTGAGCGTGGTTGAAATGGATCGTATCGAGCCGGGGCTCGCGTCAATAGGAGCCAGGATAGTGCCTTTCTTGGTACGAATCTTCACAGGCTCTAGACTCTGTGCTGACTGTTTGCTGCTGCCTGATGACGAGACGGCGCGTTCCTCAGTAGTATCATGGTCAGAAAGTGCTACTGATGTTGATGCCACCGATGACGCTACCTTGATATCTGCTGGCAGGTGCAACGGGAAAGAACTGTCCCCCTTGGGTGACTGCTGCACTATTTGAATAGTAGTGGTAGCTGTGTGATTGCTACTCCCATTTCTGCTGTTGCTACTGGTAGCAGTAGTGGTGCTCATGTTAGCGCCTGTGTTAATAGTGGTAGTAGTCGTGCTAGTACTAGTAGTCTGCGGGGAGGCAGGAATTACAGCGCCGGTACGGGACAAGCCACGCGGAAGAGGGGCATCAAACAAACGGTATTCTTGCTCAATGTACTGGGCCTCGCTAGTGCATCCCTTCCAGCACTCCCGCCAATTGCAGACAAGGAACTTGAAGCAGAATGCGTCGATCTTCATGCAAGGCTGGAAGCAAATACATAGATTACGGTAGTCCATCTTGTTTTTGTCGGCGTGGGCCAACAAGAGACTGAGATGGCATGTAATGGCAAACAAGAGGTAGTACTTGAAGGGGGAAAGTTTCGAGAGTTCATCGATAAGCAGCTGTGGCACCTCTTGCGCCCCGGCACATTCGCGAGAGATGCGGTCTTGAGAAGCCTTGGGGAAAAGCTCGTCGGGAAGCTCGCGGAGCCAGGCTTTGAGCATCGAGCCAACAATGTTGATGTCGTACAGGTCTGGTTGCTCAAAGAGGTCGACGTCGTGTTCTGCATGGGGACAAGGAAATCAGTACTTGTTTCTGCTTTGGGGGGACAACGCGATGATGCGAAGGGGGCGAAGCACCCAAGACTAAGCTTACCTTCGTCGAATCTACGCTGCCATTTCTTGATCTGGGGCCCAGATCCAGGCACCCGGTAAAGGCCCTCGACATCGCAGCCCTTGTAGTTCAGGTAGTCGATGGCTCTCCAGGGGAATGCGGGCATCCAGAATTCGGTTTTATCACGCGACTCCTCCAGGCGTTTTGATATGCGGGTTAGACGGGTCTGCTCGACCAGCGGCAGATTGATGACCTTGATGACATACTGGTCATCTTCCACGGGAACTTCACGTTCAGTAGTGCTGTTCTGGCGGGCATTTTTGCCAAACAAGCCTTTGCTGAAGATGTCGGCAGCACGAGTGCCAGATGATTTGAGAGAGCTGAATAGGCCATTGTTTTCGCCTTTGAGATGGTGTTGCGACTTGTCCTTGTCCTTGTCCTTGTCCTTGTCCTTGTGGCCAAGGCCATGGTGACGGGGCTTGTGGTGTCCGTAATCGTGGTGGCTGTCATCTTTGGCTAAGCCACGGTCGCGTGAGCGATTGCGCGACGAAGGGCCGGACGAAGAGGAGGGCATTTTTGAAGTTGTGTCTTTTGAGGATTGGCCGTAAGAGTTGTTTTTGTTGGGCCCAAGGTTCCCACTGGATACGGAGTGGTCGTCTTGTACGGGCGTTGAGGTGGCGGACCGGGAGGGAAGTGCAGCTTCTTCTTTTTCTTTGTCGTTTTTGCGACTTCGGCCCATACGCCCAAAGCCGGGCTTGGATTTGGGCTTTTTAGACGAGTGATGTGGGTTTTGGGGTAGATTCTGGCTGTTTTGTTGCGAGGCGTCAATGTCGGCGGAGGAAGCAAGAGAAACTTCTGATCGTGAAGGCTGGAAGTGGTGGCTCGGCGGTGGCATAGGCATAGTACTGGAGTTTTTGCGGCTCGGGAGGTTTGAATGGGAGGGGGCAGCAGCGACAGGAGCGACAGGAGCAACAGGTGGAAAGCCAGTTCCAAGCGTGGGGCCAATCGCGGGAGAGGTGACGGTAGACGAAGAGGGCTGTTTCGCAGGATAGGGGTTGCTTGTTGTCGTAGTAGCGGGTGCTGAGGGGGCTTTAGAAGAAGCTGTGTGGGTAGTGGATGGAGGAAAGTAGTGAGCCGCTAGAGCAGAGCAATTCAATATTAGCGATTTTCTGTGATCTCGTCTTGTTGAACGTGAGTGAGTGAGCGAGAATTGGTCGGCGGATAAGTAAGTAGATCGGGAGTGAAAAGACTAGTGAGCCCGGTTCTTTTTTTTTCTTTTCTTCTCTCTCTCCTCTTTGGTGGTTGATTTGCTAGGAAAAGGGGATGATGTGCGATTGAAGGCGAGGTGCAAGTAGACAAGCAAGAAGCAAAGACAGGACGAACGCAAAGAAAGAGCGAAGGGGGAGGATGCGGATGGAGTTTCAAGAGTTGCAAACAGAGGCACTGCGAGAAAACAAACAGGCTGTGGCCTTTGCTTTGCTTTCTTTGCCTTTGGGCTCGGAGAGGGATCAGGGAGCAAGGGTCAGGGTTGGAGGAAGCAGAATCAGAAGCCAAAGTAGAAGTAGAAAGAGGCTAGCAGCAAAAAGAGGAAGACAGTAGGAGTTTTGGAATTGATGTTGAGGATTAGAAGGTTAGAGAAATAGAGGGCGGGAAGTAGGCGAAGTCAAGTTTGAGGTTTGAGGTGTGCGTGTGCGAGTGCGAGTGCGAGTGCGTGTGCGCCTGAATGATGCTCGTTGAGGGGGGGGGGAGAGCACTGTGTGCGATTTTTTTTCTTTTTCGTTTTGCTTCTGGTTTGCTATTTGAGATTGAAAAGGGACGGATTGGGATAGGATGGATAGATGGATCTATGTCGCCAAACTTGCATGCATGTAGCAGGGCAGAACGAAGCGGTGCAGGTGCAGTGGTGGTGGTGTGAGAGGAGGGCCAGTTGGTTGTTTGGTTGGCTTATGCTTGCTGGTGCTGGTGCTGCTGTGCCTTGCAACCTGTGGAGGGAAGCTGATGGTGTTGCACGGAACCCCAAACTCCAAACAAGCCAAAGCCAAGCAAACCAAGGCTGGAACAGGCGAGACAAACTCAAAATAGATGATAGCAAGGAAGAAGATAGATATCAGAGAGCTGTGTTCTGGATTGTCCTGCAGTTCCCAGGCAGTTGATGCGAGCGGTGCAGACGTGGGCATGAACTAGCAGGGTGGCCAGCCGTAGGCGATTTGTAATTGGCAATTCAAATGCAGGTCAAATACCAAGGAGGAGGGGGGCAAGCGTTGAGCCACCTTTTAGGGCCTGGAACAGACGATCGACTGGCGACTGAATGGGGGGAGGGGGAGGGGGGACGAGGGGACTAAGGGAAGGGAAAAGAATAGAGGAAGAAGGTCTAAAAAAAGGGACAAAACGCTCACGCCATATCGCGACTGCGAAGACCTCTCTTTTGACAGCCGTTCTCTTTTTTTTTCTTTCCTTTTTTCCTTCTTTTCTTTCTTTCTTTCTTCCTCTTTTTTTCAAGGCGATGCAATCATGAATAAAAGGCCGATGGAAACAAAGAAAGAACAAATAGTCCAGAAAATTGGTAGAGAAGAACTGGCAAGAAAGGGGGGCAAGGCAAGGCAAATGTGAGCAAAGAACCTCGGGCACAAAAACGAGCCAACGAAACGAAAGAACCAGCACGCCAGCGTGCGACGGAAGGCCGGGTCCCTCCCAAACTGCAGCGACCACTGATCAGCCGGCGGCGGCTGGTCGAAACTCGCAGGCAGTCCTGCACAAGATAGGCGCCGGGCTATTGTCTACTACTACTGTGTTGCGGTTTATCGCAGTGGTCTGGTAGCGTCCAGCCAAAGGTACGTACCTCTTTTTTGGCGGCCAAAGACTTTCTTTCGTCGGCCTGCGACTGTGCCCTAGTGTGGCTAATGGCCGTTCTTCACTTGAAAGAAGGAAAAGCCGGGAGCGACCCAAAATGGCATTAAGCGACCCAGGGGCACTGAAGAAAGTACTCGCCACAGCAGTGTAGTACATACAGTAGCACTCAGGGACAGTCAGCAGCGAAGGGCTAGCATCAGCACTAACACTCCACAAGTACCAGCAGCACAGCACCACGCAGCAGCCCGGCCAAATCCAAGAGCAGGGGTCACTGGGTGCTGCTCTTCTTTTGGCCTTAGCTTCGTTTTGGCCTTGGAGAAAAGGAGAAAAAGGAGAAGAGAAGGGAGGGGACGCAAGAGAAGGGGTGGTGGGAGAAAAAGAAAGCCAGCGCTGTATCCCTGCTTCTCTAGAGCGGAAAAACGAAGAGCTAGGCTCGAGAAACAGAGATTCACGGGCCAAATGGGGGATGGGAGGCCCTGATCTGCCCTGTCCTGCCGCCTAAAACCCCGGAAGGGAGGGGGGCCCTTCTGTACTGCACTGGCAATACTTGTTTGTGTTCGCGGCTACTTGGCCAGAGGATAAAATTCGCCACGTGCGAGCTTAGCATTTATTGGCTTCTTTTTTCTTCTTCTTCGTGCCATCTGCCTCTGCCGCGAACGAGGGACACATGACATGCATAGGGAGACGGACGGCCTTAAAGGAAGGATATGGCCAAAGAGAAAGCCAGAGCTAGAGCCACCCTTGGTTTCTTCCTTTCTTCCTCTCGTCCCCTCTTATTGTTCTGTCCTCCTGTCTGCGACAGATGATGCATCCAATGGTTTGAAAAGCCACCCGAAACACCAGTGATAAGGGGCAAGAGGAGCCAAGGAGCAAGAGAAAATTAGGCAACCTGCAAATATCATGGCAGCCCGCCAGAAATAGCCTCTGTGACAAACTATGTCTCCGGCACATTCTAGCGACATGGGGGAGGGGGGGAATGTGCTCTCTTTTTTTTTGCTTTTATTATTGCCCGTTTCCCCTTCTTTTTGCTCTTGCGCCCGCCAAATTATGCTGCTCATGGCATTTTGGCTTGGGGCTCAAACCTGCTTGCAGCAAGGAGGAGCTGTGTTGCTAAAACATCTTCATATCACGGCCAGGCAACTTGCCCTCCTAAAATGACCAGTGGAACAGTGTAGCAGCACTTGGGCCAGTATAAAAGCTCATGTCCCCACTCAAACAGCTTTGTCTGATGGTCTGAACATCTCTTCTCTTTCCTGCACTGTCTCATCACCTTCTCAGCCAGCAACTGCGGCCGGCAGTGTGACCCGACAGAGAGATCTAACGAGACACAGCAAAATGGCAAAGGAAGAATACACGTCATATTTCCAATATGCATGTATCCGCGAAGGAGCCGTTGGAAGGGATGCTCAAACGGGCATAGGGGAAAAGAAGGCATGACGTGACAGGAGGCGAGATGGAACACGGGCTGAAGAAAGCCAGCCAGTGGCAAATAATGGGAAAAGGGACGAAATGTTGGGCAAGGAATCCGGCACACTATACGTGGCTTGTGTGATTGGAGAGGGTGCATTGATGTGACAGCGGTGTATATACATACCTTGAGATTCGTATCGCATCGCCGCACTTATCCCCCTATACATCTCGGCTGCCTTTTCAAGATCGGTGTTGCGAGAATCCGCTCCGTGGTCGGAATGCGCCGGCGTGTACGGACGCTGGCCGTTGCTTCCGGCAGGCGAGTACAACGACCCGGAAGCAGACATTGGGAGGGTTAGAGGCGAGGTCGGGCCGGATTTGGCGCCATTGCTGTTTTTAACGCCACCGGCTGAAGCGGGGTCGCCTTTCCCATGGCGAGACAGCAGAGTACTGTTGCTGTGGAAGCCCAGACCAGCGCCGGCACCGGAAGCAGGAGTTGCCGGCCCACTTGCATTTCCTCGAGCAGCCTGGCTTGAGCTATTCTTCCTGCCAGATGCAAAGTCAAACGCGTCGCTATGCGCCGATGCATACTGCGAAATAGGAGAGGCGAAGGCCCCCGCTGTGGTGCTCGCAGACCGCGGGGTGTTGAGAGACGTAGAGCTGAATGCCGACACAAGCGGTTGGTAGCTATCGCCGCCGGCTTTGTGCGGCTGCATGGCTGTCTGTGTAGACACACGTAAAGGGATTCTCTTTCCACTAGCAACAGCCCCAGTATTTTTGGGAATTGCACCTACATTTGCAGACGGGCTGGAAGGCAGTGTTTCGGGCGCACCGATGGGAGAACGGCCAGTGGTGTTGGCCATGCTGACTGGCGGAGGGCCGCGGTGTCGGTTGGAAAGGTTGTGCGACGTGGAGTAGCGAGGCGATGTTGTGATTGACGTGCGTGGGGAGTAGGCGTGAATTGACTGGGACAGGCTCTGACTGGCACTTGTGACTACAGCAGTGGCCGCAGTAGAAGCTGGCCGTGAAGAGGCGTCGTAATGATCACTAATGCTACGGGTTGGCGAAGTGAGTTTTGGGGAGAACGTGAAGGGCGAGACGGGGGTTTGCGGTAGAATAAAGACGGAGGTCTTCTCCTCAGAGTTCACGCCGGAAAGAGACGGGTACGAGACGTTTGGTTGGTATTGTGTCTGAGACGGAGAGGAGCCGTAACGCTGCTGTTGCGGTTGGTGGTGCTGGTTTTGGTGTTGGTTCTGATATTGGTGGCGTGAGACGGCCTCGCGGTGGACAGAGTATTTCTCTCCTGTGTCAGCAAGAGAGAGCGGTTTAGGAGCAGGTTTGCGGCCCATGGCAGGCGTAGGTAGGGCGGTGGGTGGGCGGGCTGTTTAGTTTATAAGTCTAATGTTTGTTTTGCGTGCAAGCATAGCGGGACAAGGGCAGCTCGATACACCACAGCAGGCCAGAGCTGGGCTCAATCCAAGTTGTTAATGCGAGAGCAAGGGAATGGCTGGGCTTGCAGACGAAAGAGGCCAAATGCCTGTCTGATAACGACACAGATATAGA
>NETT01000045.1:0-50812 GCA_003449175.1 Ceratocystis smalleyi | reverse complement strand
CCCCCCCCCCCCCCCATTGTGTGTGCTCTCTTGTTTGCTCGGTTATGGTCTCTTTTCCTCGTCTGTCTTCCTGCATGGTAAACTCGCTGATCGGCAGTCTTGCTGTAGCCTTGTCCTCACTCGGCTCTCACTCTGCTGTTCTAGACCCTGTCTCTCTCTTCCCAAGGCCTTGGTCATGCCATAGTCGTTGCTGCGGGCCCCAGATGAGATCAGCATGCATCTGTTCTAGAACAAGAATGCAAATCAACCAAGAAAGAAATGCTGCCAGCAAGAAAGTCATCCCCGATGCAGAGTGTTTCGCATATGGACCCCTGTCAAAATATGCTATAAGCCCGTTTCTGCTGTCGGCAGCAAGGACAGCCGCTTCTGGCTCCGGCCCAGTTTCTATTTGCTTTTCTCCTCCTCCTAGCTTCATCGCAAGGGGCAGGAGAAAGACGAGAGGGAGGAAAAGGCGGCATGAAAACAAACACCAACGCCTCTCATCTGCATATTTGTATACTTGCATCTCCCAATCTCCCAATTCCTCGTGATGCATAGCCGAGATTCGAGAACGTGCTGGCCTTGGACGCCGAGATGCCGCTATTCTCAGCCCGATATTCTGAAACAAAAAGCCTATCTTGCACGCATCTCACCGATCACACAACGCACATCACACACAAATTATCGTCTTCCCCGCTCCTTCCTAGTCTCAGTCTCTTCACGGACAAATCGGAACTCCATAACCCAAAACTCAAAAGAGTCTCCCCTCTCCTCCCCCGCTCCATTTCACGCCTTGACTCATCGCCTGTAATTTGTAAATATCTCACGTCTTAGCTGTCATGACCGTGTTTTATTTGGAAACCTGTTCCTTGATCGTATGTCTCAGAAACTGATCATAGCCTTTCCAATAACCCTGACATCGTAGACCCTAACATCGAACGTGGCAATTGAGGGGTGAGCTCCACACATGGCCAAACCTTCGTAGTGAAGTCAGCCACCACCAATTACCAATTGGCCGATTTGCACTCGATTCTTCACTAAATTTTAGCTGGACTGATGATAGACTAAGAACCCTACATTTCCCTACTCACCACATAACGCTATTGTGGCTCTCACAACACAAGCTCCGCAAAATGGCACCCCTGGAGCAGCAAACCCTGGCTATTGATGCTCACGTCAAGTACATCCAGAGCCTAGATACCAAGAAGGACGAATATGACTACTGGCTAACTGAGCACCTACGTCTCAATGGTGTCTATTGGGGTCTCACCGCGCTGCATCTGATGAAACGCCCTGATGCTTTGCCGAGGAAAGATACCATCAACTTCGTGCTGTCATGCCAACATGAAAACGGTGGATTTGGCGCTGCCCCGGGCCACGATGCGCACATGCTGTCTACTGTCAGCGCCGTCCAGATTCTTGCCATGGTCGACGCTCTGGACGAACTAGATACTTCTGGGTACGGCAAAGACAAAGTTGCGAGATGTGAGTTTTAACGTGAAAACAACGTGTTCATCCCCGAGTGCAAAACTTGGCACCCGTGTCCATTGGCCTTGGCCACCTGCAACTGTATTTTTCTGCAAGCATACTAACTAACTGCCTGTTGCCCGCGCAGTCATCTCAAATCTCCAAAACCGCGAATCAGGCACCTTTGCAGGAGATGAATGGGGCGAGGAAGACACCCGTTTCTTGTACGGCGCCTTCAATGCCCTTTCGCTTTTGGGCCTTCTGGATACCATTGATGTCGACAAGGCTGTCAGTCATATCGCCTCATGTGCAAATTTTGATGGTGGGTACGGAGTGTCGCCTGGCGCCGAGTCGCACTCGGGCCAAGTATTTACGTGCTTGGCTGCGTTATCCATTGCCGGTCGTCTGGATTTGGTAGATGGCGACAAGCTGGGCCAATGGTTAAGCGAACGCCAGCTCGCAAACGGCGGCTTGAACGGCCGACCAGAGAAGAAAGAGGATGTGTGTTACAGCTGGTGGGTTCTTAGCAGCTTGGCTATGATTGGGAAGACACACTGGATTGATCGTGATAAACTGGCCGCGTTTATTCTGAGTTGCCAGGACTCCGAGAATGGCGGCCTCTCTGACCGGCCAGGCGACATGGTCGATGTTTGGCACACGTTGTTTGGAATAACCGGCCTCAGCTTGCTTGGAAGTCCCGAGCTGGAGATGGTTGATCCTGTTTATTGCTTGCCTAAGAGCACCACAGATCGGATTCTGAAAAAGAGTACTCCATAGCATGGACTTCATGCACAAACTAGACAAAAAGGGTCCGTTTCCTCTGTATTAATGCTTAGCCATTGTCTTCTTTTAGCTTGTCTGTTTTGTGGCGGGGTTAATGGTATTATTATTAGTACAGTGCATTTTCTGGTCACACAGCGGCGGTGGCACTCGCACTCTGTATGATCACCTTCCCGTATAAGACAAGCTACAACATGCCACAGTGCCATTCCTCGACTCTAGACCGACATTTACTGCGCGTTCTCTGCCCTCGACATCGGAACTGGCCGTTGAGATGCTCGAATTCTATCCCAGGGCTGATAAGGTGTGGAGCCGAGCTTGGTAGCCGGCAACTGTGGAACACCACGCTGCTTTAGGCGGAGTTCATGCAACCTGAAACCCACTAAAGCAAGGGGGAACGCCTATGTTCTAACTTTATTTTAACTACAGTTAGTTAGACTTCCCGCCCAACGAGCTGTAATTTGCTACACACAAGTAGTGGTTGGTCTAGACGCAAAATAACACATGCATGCATACACAAGTAGTGGCCAACACAAAGCCCCCATAGCTGAGCACACAAACATAGACCGATGCAGGATAAATGCAAAATGGGAAAACAGAGGGGCATCTACATGCCAAGGGGCGAGTCTATGATGGCGTGAAAAAGAAAACCGAAAAAAATCCCGAGCACAACCCTTGTTGTTTGCGGGTCGTGTGGGTTATCAAACTATGCAAGAACTCCATGGAACCAGAGAGACCCTGCAGGAGCGCGTTCCAGACTGCGAAGCAAAAGAAAGCTAAGACTACGCTTGGATTGGCTGCGCGGACTCACCAAAAGGAAGCACCCTGATGGAAAGCTGGGACGCGCCATTGGGTTATATCGCCTGTCGGAGACCAACCCTTTTGGCCTGTATTGTAGGGTTTTGGGCGATAGCGTGTCTAATAGCTGGAGGGTTATTGCACTAAAAAGTACTTGAACAAGCTCAAAGGTCATGACAATGAGACGTTTGTATAACAATGGGCTAATCTGACGCTAGCTTGCCGAGACAAACTTGTAGGGCGGAGGCGGGGCCATACAATGGCAATTGGAACTGGTCCTTTGCTGTGCGGCCAGCATCTGCGAAAAAAAAAATGAACGCACAGGATCAAGCAGTCACGAAATCGCAGTTGCACCTGAAAAGACACCGACGTACAGTGTCAATGGTGGAAACCACCCTACGCGTAAGAGTACCTCCTCACCGGCCTGAGAGACTCGATTCGGGTAGTTTCCTTTCTTTCCAAGTAACATGTGAAATACATCTGCTGCCATTCAGCATATAGCGCTGTTGTAGGTACTCTTTGGGTCACTGAACGTGACGCTACGCCCTCAGCAGTCCCGTAAACTTCCAGCCTGAGGCCACTTTTCCTGTGAGGCGCCTTAAAGAGAAGGAGTGATTGAGGTGCTTTCCTCTGTGTATAAAATTTAAATCTCTTCCCCTCACGGTTGCTCTACTCTTCTCGTCTCTCTTTCCCTTCCTTTTTCTTCACCACGCACATTCACTCCTTGTTTACTCCCGCTAAACATTCTGTTCTTTGTTCCTTTGTTTGCTTTCTTTCCCTCTTCTGCCTCCTTTCTCTTTTCAAACTATTTTGTCCTCTTGAGTTGACTCCCTCCTTCATTAACTGTTGCCCATTACGTCGCCTTCTCTTGCTATTTGCAAGTTGTACCTCATTCCCTTTTCGTTATACCGTCGTTGTTGAAAGTCCGTTGTCTGGCGAGACTGCGGAAGCTTCTCTTTGTTCTCAGCATTAACCTTTTATCTTCCAGTGGTTACCTCCGCTTCACAGCTGTCAATCATTTCAACTACTAAGGTATGTACCTTCTAGAAGTAAGTATCTATCTCTTGTATGAGCTCCTCTTCGGCCGATCAATGACGGCTGTTGTATGTGTATACACATGTCGATCTATTCTACTTGTACACATGCTGATGGCCATGGCCTTGTCCGCAGAAAAACAGCATGTCCTTAACCGATATGAGAAAAGCCTGGGCTATGAGTGTTAAAACTACCGATTCTGCACCCGAAGCCGTGATGTCTGTCTCCGGCTCTAACGATACGGTCAGCCCTGACCAGACCATGGTGGACATGTCTATGCTGAGTAATGAGACCACCCTTGTTGATTCGCCTGCATGCTCAAACACCCAGAAGCAGCCTGCCAATGAGTTGACTTGCATGGTCTGCAATGTTTCTCCAACCGACAAAGTCCACCTTGATGCCCACCTCAATTCCAAAGCCCACCGGAACGCCGTCAACCAATTGCGTGTTGCTTCAGACAACAACGCTTCGTCCAGGCAAAAGCTGGAAAGCTTTATTGCCTGGTGTGAATACCACCATATTGAACTCCCCAGTCTTGTGCTTGACATGTCCAAGCAAAATCGGAATGTTCGTGGCCGCCGTGATGGCTACCTGAACTCAGCTCACTATGTAACTGTAAGTTGATAAGCTTAGTTTACATGCATGGAGGCTAATGAATATACCCAACACAGGAGCAAGCCCGCCGCTTTACCGCTGCCGACCCCTACCGTGGCATGTACTATGACGGGCTCCCGTCCATGTCAGAGGCCTTTAACCCTCATCGTGTCCCGCAGTACCTTCAAGGCCCGACTTACTTTCCGCAGATTCAGCCCCACTTAGCCAGCATTCCGCCTGATCAGCCGATCGAGTCTATTGAGCGTGATGAGGAGGAGGTTAAGGACGGGGGCTCCGACAATGGCATTGAATACCGCCCTTACGGCCGCCAGCATGTCCCTCACCGCGCTTCAAGCAAAAAGTTCACCATTCATGGCAAATACTCAGCCACAATCGTCAAAGTTAAGCGTGGCTTCAATACCTTTGCCGGAATCAAAGATCGCGAGCCTCCCCAGCTGAAGGGTTTGTGCCTTCCCGGAATAGGTATCTGGGATTCGGCTACCCCTTCGCAGCGCCGTTATCGTAACCAGCGCAAGGGAAACGAGGCTGTCAAGCGTATTGAGCAACTGGCAAGCATGGTCAAGACTACCGAAGAAGTTTGGAATCTTGCCATGCAAAAGGAGCGTGAGCGTCATATCTATGACGTTCCGTCCAGTCCTAACAGTCCAATTCTTGCAGTAAGTCAAGGCTGATTTTAGCCGAGCCTGACGAAAACATGTGGCTAACTCTATCTTGCAACTAAGCAGCCTATGGCTCGTCCACCTCCTTGTGTGATGGAGCCTGCTGCCTTCCTTTTGTCTGCAATGGATGGTCGCACGAATGCCAAGGAGCCCGGCTCCAATCTTGCCCTTGACGGTCATAGTGCACAGGATGAGTACCGTCCTGAAGATCCTATCTTGAACAAACAGATGCCTATGTCGAAGGCAGGAGAGGCCGAGTGCCATCAGTCTTCTATAATGACCTCCAAGGAGCAGGAGTCTAGCGTTCCTTACAACAGTCACCAAGGCCTTAACATATTTAATAGCAACAGTGTCCTCCCGCCTCTTCATCCTTCTCCTGCTAGCCTGGCATACCACACTATCGACCAAAACATGATTAACAAGTATGTCTGCTTCAACGCCACTTGAAAACAAGGGCTTGAATACGCTAACACTGGATTTTTAGTCTGTCGCTTCCCTCTGTTTTGTACCAGGTGCCTGGCAACAATATGCAGGATAGTTCCAAGGAGAAGGAGCCTGAGCCCAAGATTTCGTACCATGAGATGTTGCCCTCGTTCTTGTACAACCTAGCGTCCCTCAAGAACGATGAGAGCTCTCGTTAAACATGCTTTGGCAACTGTGCGACCTATGACCTTCCTGTCTGATTGGATTAAACCGTCATGAAGTTCCTATCCCCAATATTATCACCTTGCCTTCTTTACCTTTCACGTCATCTCATGGCAAACACATAACTACAACGAAAAGAATAAAACAAAAAAGCCCGTGGGGCTCATTTGTGAGTACCATCCTTCTATAGAAATATATGAAGCAAACAAGGAAATGTACTAACTAAGAAATAAGTTACGATCATTTAACGAGCTTTATGAACTTACGGTTGAACTGAATAGGCTAGGTTGGCACGCCGAAGAAAAAAAGAAAAAAAAAAAAAAAGACAAAAAAAGACAAAAAAAGGCCAGGAGAGCGGGCATTAGCTAAGCGCAATATGTAGGCTTAATTACAAAGGTGGAAGAACATGCTGCAATAATTTGTCTTTAGATGAGCTTTCATGTCACGAGCCCCAGGTAAACTATTCCTAAATCTATGTACTATTTCTAAACAATCTACAGTTCCTCAATGCTGCGCACCAAGTAGTTTAGGGCGTTGTCCTCTGGGTTATTCCCACACCCATCTTCACCGGGGCTATTAACGAGAGCTGCCAGGGCCCGGGCAGCTGCAGCTAGATGGCGCTTTCGGATGTCTGTCTCAAGCTCAGAGCTCTTGGTCTGAGCAACGGCAAGCACACGCTGTGGAACACGGGCCAATCTAGCGACGTTGAGGCCGTAAGAGCGATGAGCCATGCCCTCAGCCACCTCATACAAAAAGGTGATTTCTTCCTCTCCATCTGCGTTTGTGTGTGCTGCAAAGCGCATATGCACGTTCTTGACGGCCGGGCTTAGGGCGTCTGCTACACGAGCCAAATTCTGGTAGTGTGTGATGAACAACGTCAGGCAGCGGGTGGTGGTGGCTACGTGATGCAGAACGGCCTGGGCCAGGGCGGCACCGTCGTGAGTGCTGGTGCCCCGGCCGAGCTCGTCAAGGATAACCAAGCTACGGGGGCCGGCAGCACGCAGAATACTGGCCGTCTCAGACATCTCGACCATGAAGGTACTCTCGCCGGCAAAGAGGTTGTCGCATGCTCCCATGCGCGTGTAGACAGAGTCAAGAAGAGTCAACGTGGCGGACGTGGCGGGCACAAAGGAGCCGATTTGCGCCAGGATAATAAGCAGAGCTACGGCTCGCACAAACGATGATTTGCCGCCCATGTTGGGCCCGGTGATGAGGTGAGTGAGAACAGGCTCGGCGCTGGACGGAGGAGATGCGGCCCCGAGCGCCGTACTGAAGGGTATGTAGCCTGTGGGGAGAATGTGGTGGGCAATGGGGTGGCAGCCGTTTTGGATGCGCACGCTGGGCGAGTCAGAAGGGGGCAATAGCGTGGCCCGCACATATCCTGACTGGGCAGCCACCTTAGAAAGAGAAAGCAAACAATCGAGTGAGGCCAACGAGGCGACAACGTCTCGGTAGATCTGGTAAAAGGTGGCAATTTCCGCCAGGAGGTCCTTGTACGCATCGTTGCAGGCGGCAGCTAGAGCTTCTTTGTGGCGATCGCGTTCGCTGATTAGGCGAATGACTTGGGGAGTGTGGAAGCGGGCGGCCTTTTTTGTGCCACTGATTTTGATCCACGATGCTGGCACGCGACTGACTTCTGAGTTGGCCACCTCAACGAGATACTCGATCCCCGAAACCGTGACAAAACTGATGGGGCTTTTGGAGCGCAGGGCACTGGCAATGGAGTCTTTTTGCTCCTCAAGCTCCGCCTCGATACTCACAATCCCGCACTGGTGTTCTTGCATGCGATTCGTGTGCTCTTCTTCACGTAGAAAATTAAGCATGTCATCCTCTAGAGCTGCCTTGAGGTTGATTTTGTCTAGGAACATGGTCACGCTATCCCGAATCTCCAAGAAAGATAAAATGGCCTTGCGCAGCAGAGGGGACGTGTACCCAGTTTGCTCGGGCGAGGCTACGGATGCGTACTCCATGCTAATGCGCTGAAGAGTCTGTAACAAGGCCAGAAGCTCCTTGGGTTTGCATTTCCCATAGTACAGGCGGATCAAGCTCCGCTCGAGATCTATTCGGGTTGCAAACAGCAACGACTCGAGCTGGACCAGATGTGGCAGGCCTCGGCTTTTAAAAAGCTCCTCCACAGCGTCCGTCCTCTCTATTAGTGCCTCATAGTCCAGCAACGGGCGCCCAATCCATTTGCGCAACAGCCTTCTTCCAAAGCGAGTCATGGTCTTGTCAAGGGCCCACATCAGACTGCCCTGTTCTTTGTTATCGGTGGCATTGCGGTATATCTCGAGACTCTCCAAGGTTGTGCCATTCAATAACATGTGCGTGCGCTGTGAAAAAGGAGCAAAGTTCTTGGTTAGATCGAATACGTGCTCCAGGCCGTATTCTGTCAAATGCGTGATCATGGCGGATAGGCACACTTTGATGGGTGGAGGCAGGCGTAGCACAGCGTTAAGTAGGTTTTGTAAAGTGTCGTCGGTGGAATTGGCCTGGGCTTTGTCGGCATAGAACTGCGTTACGTGAGAGGAAGCTGCCGAGACCAAGGTTTCGGGCTTGCTGTCTATGGAAACACGCTCGATGCGAGTCTGATCCCCAAACACATTGCTGTCGGTGCCGGATAGATGCTGGAGTAGCTTCTCTGTTGCCTTTGTCACATGGCCCACGAGCAAGAACTCGCAGGGCGAAATGTGCAAAAGTCGAGTTTCAATTTCGCTGCGCATAAAGCCATCTTCGAATGTGTCATAGATGATGTCACCAGTACTGGGCTGGACGGCGATCATGCCCACGTTTGCTTTTTCATCTGCACCAAGAGATCCTTTTACCGGAGTCTCAAAAAGACAGAGCAGATATCCGCCGGCGGTGCCCCCGAAGTTTGTGGTGCTTGAGCTTCGGACATCGTCCTCGTCAATATCCTCAACACAGGTGCCTTTAGTGTAGAGGTTGGTCAATTTGCGTTCAAACGGAGCATTCCGGTTATCGCCAGATTTCTTGAGAGCAGCGGTCTCGACCTGACGCACCAAGCCGACCTTGTAGCCTGCATTGATCAGCCGCTTCAGGTGTACGTTGACGCGAAAAACAGGAATGCTAGCCTTTGCGAATTTGTTGCGATCAATATGGGCTTCAGAGGGGTCTGAAGACAGGAGGGAGATGTTAGTTTCCAGAAGTCTTATACGAGGGGCGAGAAACAAAACAGAAGTGAAGAGAGAAGGAGAGCCTTACCGTCATCATAGCGTAGCCTACCAGAAATGCACATGAGGCCAAGGACCTTGGACGCTGTTCTGGCGTCCTCGCCGAAGAACTGGAACCTGTAGCCAACCTCTACCAAGAGAATTGCGTCCATGTGTTCCCGCTTTATCGCTAGGTACTGCCGAAGCATAGGCGTGAGGTTCTTCGAGGCTGGCCCTTTTTTGGCAGCGCCTTTTTTGCCCGGACGTTCATCCTCGTTTTCTGCTGCTTCCTCCTCGTTCTCTCCATCGTCGCCGTCATTGTTTTCTGGTGTTTCGAGACTCTTCCAGCCCCAGCCTCGGCCGCGGCCTAGAGCGACAGTACTATTTGGATTGCCCAACTTTTTTACGTATTTCTCGTGCCTAGCTATGCGCTCCTCGCACTCTGCTGGCGTCATAGAGCTGAAGTATGTGTCGTGGTTAGAATTGGAAGCAAAATACTCTGGCCGCGGTCCCAAGGAAGGGGGGGCTCCTGCTCCGGAGCATGTGCCTGCTGGCGTGGGCACGGGCGCAGTTTCGGTCTCGGGAGATGGTTCTGGCCCGGCGGCCTGAGCATCTTCGCTGTCATCGCCGTTGTCGGTGTCGTCGTCGTTGGTTGTGGTCCGGGCTATGGCGCTCGAGCCACCCGCCTTTTTCGGTTTCTTGACCGGCTTGTCGGGGCTTCCATTGCCAGTATGGCTTGTTTCCGAGCGATGGCGTTTGCGCACAGCCAGACAGGGCGATGACGGGATGTTGGAGGCGGTGGGAGCATCCTGGGAAGAAGGAGCCGGTTGAGCATTGGCATTGGAGCTGCTCTTGGGGGTGAAGAAGCTTGTAAGCGACTGTTGCTTGGACGCCCGCTGTTTATTGGACTTTGAGGGCGTTGGAGCCATTGCAAAAGGGAGGGACAGTACAAGGCTCTGCCCCAACGGTAGAGAGGGTAAATGCGACTAAGATTAACTAAAGGAATGCCAAAGAAGACCTCCTGATAGTGCAGCAACCGTCAAGGTCGACGATCAGGTTTGCTTGAGTCTTGTGCCCGAAATGGCAGGTGCGCGACCGCAACGCGTAGAGTGGGTTGTGGGTTGTCCATATTGGCAACCCTGAACAAGAGAGCCCCAAACCCTAGTCGTCATCTAGCCCTTCAATGCTAACCCTAGTACCGCGACCCAGGATCGTCGCTGGCCTGAGCTTCATAGTCATGCCATTATTGCCTGTTCGATGTTGCAGCAGTGCGACTTGGTATCAGTAGCTTGCAGGTTTCCGATGAGATCATTGTATCTCGTGTTTGAATCTGCCCACTTTTTGCTCCCTCTGTACAGGCCTAAATGAGAACCTTGGCGTTTTCATTTCTATAAGACAAGCAGCCGCCTGTACTCAGTCTTGATGAGATTCAGAATTCACTGACTCGAGCCTCCATCTCTCTCTGCCCGCCTTGTTCCGTCTACATCTTAGCTTTGCCTTGCCATCGGTTCTTTTGCCATGCCCAAGTCTGTCTGTATTATTGGTAAGCCTCCAAAGCTCGCGTCTGTTGCTACTTGTGCGCTACAACTCGAGTGCTAACAACAGACTAGGAGCCGGTCCTTCAGGTCTTGTTGCTGCCAAGACGCTGCTGCACAATGCCCCTAAAAGCAGCTTTGAGGTGACCCTCTTTGACTCCAAGCCACGCGTTGCTGGCCTCTGGCCCACCTCGCGCTCGGATTTCGATGGTGTCGTCCACCCGCTCATGAGCACCAACATCAGCAAGCATACGCAGGTCTTTAGTGATCTGGCCTGGCATCCTGACACGCCGGAGTTTCCCCATGCGTGGATGGTTGGCCGTTATTTGCAGCGCTATGCCGCCAAATATCCCGGCGCATGCATTAAGCTTGGCCATCGTGTTATCCGTACTGAGCTAAATGCCAACAAAACATGGAATGTGACTGTGCGCGAGGCTGAGAACGGCGTTGAAACAGCCCTGACCTTTGACCATGTGATTGTTGCTTCTGGCTTCTTTGGGACACCGCGGGTTCCATCAGGCGTCCCGTCCACCCCTTCTGTGCCGGTGATTCACAGCACCAAATATCGTGATCTGAATAGCCTTCTGGGCACCTTGGCGCCGCGCCAGGGCAAGATTGTTGTGGTTGGTGGCCAGCTCTCTGGTGTAGAGACTGCCGCGACAATCGCCATGCACATTTCTAGCATGAAGAACCTTCCTGGGCATACGCCGGTGCCTACTGACTTGTCAGTCCATCACCTGGTTCAACGGCCGACCTGGATCTTCCCGCCCTATCTCCCTGCACAGCCTCGCTCGCCGGAGCCGTCGTCTGCTACCGCGCCAGCCTCGCCGTTTGTGCCTATGGATCTTGTATTTGGTGATAGAAACACGCGCGCTGGAAACTTAACCAACACCCAAGGACACATCGCTCCCGAGGCAGCAACACAAATCACGAATCTCTACCAGTCCTACCTGGGCGACCAAGGTCTCGCAAGCGAAGCTCTCAAGATCTCCAGCGAGGCCCGCAGCAGCCCACCCCAGCTTGCCATTAGTGGTTTTTATTCAGGATTTGTTCGTGCTGGCCAAATTGACATTTCAACCGGCTATTTCAACTGCTTGGATGGCACAACAGTGTCACTTTCTACTGGCGAGACTATCACAAATGTCGCTGCCGTCGTTTTTGCTACCGGTTTTGATCCAGCTGCCAACATTTCTTTGCTACCCGAGGCTGTGCTGAAGGCCATCTCGTATAAGCCCGAAAACCGCAACATGCCTGTTGCGCTGGGTTTCCATGGTGTGCATCACCCAGATTTCGAGACCCTCGGATTTGTCGGGTTTTACCGTTCTCCGTATTGGTCTGTGATGGAAATGCAGGCTCGCGTTCTTGCTGCTCTATGGGCACCCAGTAATTCGAGGCCAGCTTCATTGCTAGAAGCACTCAAGAACGATGATTCTCTAGCCCAGGCACAGGCTCTCCAGTCTGACCCCCGGTGCTCGCAGTTTCCTATGGGCGATGCAATGTACATCACGGCTCAATATGCTTCTGCTCTTGGGCTGTCTTTGCATGACCCCGTTGGGCCTTGCCTATCGGTTGCTGGTTACTCGCACAAGCCAATGGATATCATGGTGCCGTCGCGGTACATGTCAGCCTATGCAACTGAGGATGCTATCAATGAGAATAAGATGGCCCTAGAGCAGGCATACAGCGATGTTCGCAGTGCCCTTAGCGGGACTAAAAATGTCGCTGGCGCTGTATTCCGCGGCTTGCTTGGCACCTGGAAGCTAGAGCGTACGCTGGACAGCAAGAGCCCGTCATACCCGAGTGGGCAATTCAACGGCACCGCAACATTTAGCATACGGGCCGGCACGTCTCATGGCTTGAAACTCGTGCAGGGCATTGATGAGCTTACCGAGAGCAAGGACGAAGCCCACGATGAACTGACGGCACAGAGTCGGCTGGACTTTATTACCGAGTATGTGTACTATGAGACTGGCACGTTTACTGCTGGCAACGGGCTCGAGTTCCAGGCTTCGCGACACTACATCTGGCGCTATGACGAAGTCGACGATGCGCTAAGTGTGTGGTTTGCTTCGACCAAGGACAGTCTTGAAGTCGACTATCTCTTCCATAATGTCAAGTTTCAGCCCCTTGTCGACAAGGAAACAGGCCGGACGAGCTCCAAGTGGAGAGCCAATGCAGGACATCTTTGCATTGATGACTTTTACAGCGCTGAGTATGAGTTCAGCTTCAGTGGTGTCAACCTGCACGATTGGTGTCTGGCGTATGGAGTAAAGGGCCCTAGCAAGGACTACCGCCTGGCGGCTAGGTATACTCGTATTTAAAGACTGCTTCCCTCTGGGTGCATGGGCATATTTGCATAGATAGACACGTGTGTTGCTGAAAGACATGCTACGCTCCTTAGAGGCGCATGAAGACTGTTAGGCTTATACGACCTGGAATTAAATTAACTAAAATAATAAATAGATGTTCCTTTTCATTGCGGCATTACTGTTATTTGTTTGGCCCGCTATCTCACCTAAAGCGCTATTGTTACGGCTTCGAGAAGACTGGTACTTCTACCAGAGCTACAAGTCGCGAGTTGCCCGGCGTTTGCTGCCGCCCATGTTCATCACTTCGCTCGCCCGATTGCGCACTCCGTCTATCATGGCTCTGAAGATGCCCTGTCTCTTGGATGGACCCATTCCGGTCGGGATGCCGAGGCCGTTGTTGGTGCTGCTGTCGATACTGCCACCAGGGCTGGTTGTCATATGGCTACTCGTAGTCATTGTTGGTAGGACATGATCGTTTGCTGACAGGCTGATGAAGAGACAGAATGGTACGAGCCAGATGGTAATGCCGAAGAACGAGGCTATTTGTGCAAAGGTTGGTAGGGTGGGCTGGTCATACATGGAGCCGGTAGCAAGGTGCTTCTTGAGATAGATTTCTTGGAAATTCGAGAAATAACGGAACCATAGAAAATGGTTTGCCAAAACAAGTGCTAGATGGAACAGCCAGAGATTAGAATAGAAACCCACCATTTATGCTAGAAACGAGCGCATCTTCCGTGTCAGAGGAATAGAACAACTTACCAATAGAGGCCAGAAATGTCGGATTCGCCATATTCACAAACGGGAATTTGTTCAGGTTTCCATGGTACACGAGATGCGATCCGATTGTCAGGACAGACAGATGAACAGGGAAACCATCAAAGAGCATGAGCAACACTTGTAATCCCATGATGCCGAATATCAGTCGACTGATTATGCGCTTCGTGACGACAGTGTGTTCTTCAATGAGCTCCGAGATATAGTACAGCCCGGTTGCTATAAAGACGGCCAGGAATTAGTTGCGGCTGGAGCAAAGAGAGAGCTCTGGATGCCCGTCATGTTGCGCCCAAGCCTCGCCTATCGCGGCGGCATGGGCAACAAGATGACGGACGGCTGTGACAAGGACATACCAATAGCAACAGTAAGGAAAACAAAGGCCAGAATCGAGCCGACATACCCAACCAATGGGAAAATCCACATGTTGACCGGCCGGATTGATGTGACGAATGTGAAATGGGATGGTGATTGGATTGCGAGAGAATTATGGCGAGGGCTAAGGGACACCGCCGCAGAAAGCAGCCAAGGTCCAGGCAGGGGCGGCGCTCAAGGAGTCAAGAAACAGATAGATTGGGTTGCGGAAAGTGCAAAGAGAATTGAAAAATTGCGGGATGAAGATGGGAAAAAAAGAGGGAGAAATTTAAATCGCGCCAAGCAGATTTCTCTTGCAGAAGAAGCCGGTGGAACAGATTGGGATGGGGCCAAGACACGCAGAGGAAGGTGCAAACATCGTATTGGTGAAGCTGAGGTGGAAGCTTCGTGTGGACGGATCACTCCCCACTGGAGATTTAGCTCCAACTCCAAGGCAGTCCACAATAATGCCAGCAGTATATCTGGGTGGTGGCCAGTTTGTTACTGGCTGCCATGGTCCTAGAATATCACAGGGCACCGGCAGGTACACGTTATCTTGCGTTCAGAGCACATGGTAGAAGATCACCAGTAGCAAAATTATCATGTGAGGGCCTTGGAGCCAGCCATGTCTGCTCTGTCCGCCCTGCCCGCCCTGCCCGCCGCCCTCTGTTGAGCCGCAGCTTGCTCTTGTTTCTGGAGCCGTGAAACCCTAGCAGCCTTGCTGACGCCATACCCTGATATGCTGGTCTCCTCTGGTCCTTATCGATAAACAAAGATCCTCTATCGGCCTGCCTGGCGCAACAATCGCCGAGCCCCACCTAAAAAATTACCACCATCTGGGAAGTTTGCTGTTATCGATAAGGCTGGCAATGGAAAGAAGACTTGACCCGGCCCATGTCCCGATGACGATGGGCGGAGGCTGATCCAAAACCTTTTTGGCTTTGTATTCTAAGAACAAACATATTTCTCCCTTCGCTGCCCGGTGCCTATAATAATCTGCCACTGCGAGAACCACCCCCTTCTGTCGCCATGTCTAGACCCGAGGACTCCCTGTAAGAATGCCCTTGCACATTTATAATGTGCTGCCATGTTGACGCTTCGCTCTCACCACGCAACCGCTTCCTCCAGACCAGAACTGTGAGGGCTGGCTCACCTCTCACGTGGGAGCCGCTTACTGACTTCAGTCTATAGTGCGGCCGATATCCACTACGATGACGTCGAGGCACGCAAATACACCACTAACTCGCGTATCCAGAACATCCAAGCCTCCATGACTCGCCGTGCCCTGGAGCTTCTTGATCTCAAAACCCCGTCGCTCATTCTTGACGTAGGCTGTGGCAGCGGTCTCTCCGGCGAGATTCTCTCGGCCGAAGGCCCTGAGGAGGGTGGCCCACACACCTGGATTGGCATGGATCTGTCTCCAAGCATGCTCGACATTGCACTGCAGCGAGACGTTGAAGGCGATTTACTTCTCGCTGACATCGGCCAAGGCGTTCCATTTCGTGCGGGCTCCTTTGATGCTGCCATCAGCATCTCCGCCATCCAGTGGCTGTGTGCCGCCGAGAGCAGCGACACCTCGCCCGAGGGCCGTCTGACTCGCTTCTTCAACACCCTATACGCCTCTATCCGCCGCGGTGGACGTGCTGTTTGCCAATTCTACCCCAAGAATGATGTGCAGCGCTCCATGATCACCCAGGCTGCGGTGCGTGCCGGCTTTGGTGCTGGTATCCTTGAAGACGACCCAGGCACCAAGAACGTAAAGCTGTATCTTGTGCTGACGGTTGGCTCAACAGCCACGCAAGATGTGGGTGGCGACATTACGGGAATTGTCAAGGATATGGATGGTGTCCAAGTGCTCGATCCCCGCAAGGTCGGGGCTAACAAGAAGCTGGCGGAAGCTAAGAAGGGCAGCAAGGCATGGATTGTCAAGCGCAAGGAACGGCTGGAGCGCAAGGGCCGTGTTGTCAAGGCTACAACCAAGTATACAGGTCGGACTCGCCGCCCCAAGTTCTAGTGCGCATTACTGAACTTGTCGTGGAGCTGGGCCTGGATGCCGTTGTAGTTTTGTTTTCATGTTTATTAGCAGTGATCTCTGGATGTTTTGGTTGGTTTTATGCTATTTTCTTTCTTTGTATTGGGGTTTGGGCACACAAAAAATGAAGTTATTTGTAAGGAGGAGAGAAGCATCCACATCGGCCAGACCGAGGTCGCTTCTTTCAACGCCGTGTTTTTGGCCTAGGCCATGATAATTCGTCTTCTTTGCATCACGGGTATGTTATGGGTTTGTTATCTAACGTCTTTACGATTTTCATACATTCTAAATTTGCAAGTCCTTCTTTTTTGCTGTGATGACTCGATCACTCATGTTGTTGACACTACCGCAATTAACCAGTGGGTGTCTATCTCTAGCTAAGTCCTTTATATTAATCTTCCAGGCCTATTGGATTTATCACATATAAATTTATGTTTTCAGTCTGGGTACGTGAACTCAGAAAACGAAGCAAAAAAGCAGATAGGAGAGAAGAAAAAGAACTTTGAGTCAAAGTAGTAATGTGGAAACAAAACCAAGACAGAAAGGACGAACACAAAGAAAGGGAAAAAGGAGAGAGAGAAAACAAGCCCGCTGTACTGTCATGAATCGATAAACGAGAAGGAATTCAAAATGGAGCAAAACGCCGAAGAGGGTGTTCTCGTGAGAGATCGAAAAACAACTCTGAGTTCTGGTGCACAGAAAGGAAGAGGAAAAAAAACACTGCAGGCAAAGAAGTCAAAGAGAAGGAAAAAAAGAAAAGAAGAATAGCAGAACAGCAGAAGCAAAAAAAAAACTGTTTAGACAAAAGTCGCCCCAAAAAAACAATCAGTGTGTTTGTCCCTCAGTCACGTTGTCCTCGTCAAAGTGACAACAGTCTCGACATGACGTTTTGAAAGGACAGAGTCTGAGGGATGGCCTAGAACAGATATACATAAACGCACAATAAGAGAGCATGTATGTACAGAACCATTGCATGGCATCATCGAGGATAATCAAATGAGGGTATTGACAGCCCAGCAACGGGAAGCATGGCAAGCAAACAGCAAGACAGATTGAGAGTCACACTCTCTCAATAGAACAAGACAAGACACATACATAGCTGATTGAAAGAATCTCAATAGACAAAAGAAGATAAGGGAAGAAAGAAGAAAAAAAATGAGTTGACAAAGAGACAAAGGAAATTGACTGGAAGGGGAGGGAAGAAAGGGGGGAGAAGAAGAAAGGGACAAAAAAGAAAAGCAAATACTGCAACTGCTCATAGAGAAGCCCTAGGAGAATCAAACGTAAAGCGCCCCGATCCAAACAAACAACGATTGACTGAATACATAGATCCTATGATCGTAATAAGAGAACAGAAACAACTTGAACGCCGTTATGAGAAAGCCCCCTGATGGTGATGGTAGTGGTGGTGTGGTCGTACAACCATAACCATGGTGAACATGACGAAAGCAAAAACCCAGATGCCGAGAAGTGATAACTGCCTTAGAGAAGTTGTCTAAGAAGGAAAGAATATTCGGAAACAAAAGGAAAAAAAGAAAATGCGCTCCGAGTTGGTGGGTGGACATCCATCGTCATGGTTCATTCAGATGCGTAAGAAAAAGGACGCGGAAAGCTTTTGTTTAATTTACTACAAGATAAAAAAACGTTAGCGAGACTAGGACGTGGGTGGAGTTGAGTATACTTGGGTGGAGGGGGAACGGTAGCGTACCTGAGGGGGACCAGCAGGGTTGGCACCGTTCATGGGTCCGCCAGCGCCACCGTTAGGGGGCATAGGGCCGCCGGCGCCAGCACCGGCGCCGCCAGGGCCGCCGGGGCCGAAGGGGGGAGCACCATAAGGAGGTCCACCACCCATGTAGTGAGGCGGGGGAGGGGCGGGACGGTAAGGGGTACCCACACCGGAGTTGTTCTGCGAGCGGCCCCAGCTCAGACGGACGCGAGAGTTACCAATAGGGTAACCCTGCATCTGGTTAATGGCCATTTCAGCGGCGTGGCGATGAACGAACTGGACAAAGCCGCATCCCTTGCCAGGAGGGATCTTGACATAGGTGATTTCTCCAAAGCCCTGGAAAAAAGAGCGCAGCTCGTCCTCAGTGACATAGCCACTGAGACCGCCAACAAAGACAGTGGTGTTGTTGGGGTCGGTAAACTGGTTCATCTGGTTGCCGGGATTGTAGTTGCCATAGGGGCCGTTGTTGAAGGGCATGGGCCAGCCCATCTGGGACTGGGGACCATTGCCCATCATGGGGCCACCCTGGTTGGGCATATTGTGGTGACCAAAGCCGTGAGAGCGGTTCTTGGGAGTAGCAGTTGAAATGCGCATAGGGCGGTTACCACAGTAGACACCCTGCATTTCGACGAGGGCACGCTGCTGGTCGTTTTCGTCCGAGAAGCGAACGAATCCATAGCCACGGCTCTGGCCAGACATAGCGTCAGTCATGATCTTGGCCGACTTGCACGAGGGGAAACGAGCCTGGAAAAGGGAAACCAGGACGTATTCGTTGACCTCGGGACCAAGGTCGCCGACAAAAATGGAGAACTCGGGGCCACGATCGTCGCGGCGGTCAACCAGACCACCGCCGGAAGCCCAGTTGAGCTTGAAGACACGAGAGGAGTTGGGGACAGGGGAACCGTTGAGGCCTAGAGCCTTGTTGGCAGCCTCAGGGCCTTGGAACTCGACGAAGCAGTAGCCAGCGCTGTGGTTAAAAAAGATAGGATTAGCACGACTGGGCTGGAGGCGTTGGGTTGCAATGCTTCTTTTCCTCCGTCTTTCCTTTCTTCTTTCAATATACATACCCAGAGGACTTGTCACGGATAACCTTAACCTGGACGTTCTCGCCAGCGGAGCTCATCCAGACGCCCTTGATGAAGTTCTCGTCCATCCATGCCTCGAGCTCACCCATCCTAAACAGAGGTTAGTAAGACGACGACCTGTATTGAAAACCCCATTTAGGTATTACTCACCAAAGGGTGCTCTTCGCAGGCTGCTCAGAGGAGGCGCCCATGGGGGCAATCTCAGAGGGAGAACCGGCGGGAGCGGGGTTAGGGAAGCTCATAGTGACAATTCAAAGAAACTAAATTCCAAGCGTTAGAGACTGACAGAGCTATAGCAACAATGTTGTAAAGAGGAACATACCTTAAAAAAGAGAAAAAAAATGTCGATCGAAAAGAACCCAAAAACACCGATAAGCAGATAAAATCAGGAACCTAGAATGGAGCAGTAATGTTAGAGTACGGCAACATGAAGCGAGTGAGCAAAGAATATTAGGTAAATGACACTTGTCATGGACGTTTAGCCCATATCAGGTATGAGGTTGTACAAGGAATGCGTGATTTCGACGAGGTCGAAGATGAGTCGGGTGGATTCGATGATGAACCGGCAAAAAGTACTTGGTAATGGAAAATACGAACAACTGCAGCATTGCAGCCTAAGAGGAAAGCAGGAACTGGGCAGGCAAATTTCAATAATATCAAGAGCCACTAGGTTCAAGAAGGTATTGCTGGTTGGTTGATTCATCCATTCATCCATTCTTCCATGTCTGTCACGAAAAGCTCAGAAGCAATGCATTTTTCTCAGTTACTTGAGTGAATCCAAGCAAGATATGATATAACGATAGCGACATGGCTAATTGCGAGGTCCCTGGATGATGGAATTCTTGAATAGTTAAATCAACCCAAAGTGACCAAGGAAAAAAGTCTTGCAGTGCAGTTCAGTGCAGTGTTGTGTAATGTGTTAGGTCTTGGAGACAGATCCAGAGCACAGGTTTGAGAGCAAGGATAATGATGTTGACTGATGGAGGGGTAGCTCATAAGGTGTGGGAGGGATCGACAAGGTGGGTGGTTGTGGGAAGCGCATTGAGACCAGAGCGGGGAGTGGAAAAATTTGGCTGAAAACCCAGACTGGAAAAAGAGACTAGATCGGAGAACACAAGTCGACGACAAGACACCAGAAAAAGAGAAGTAGGAGATAGTGCAGATTGTGACAACAGGGCAACGCAGTGATGTCGAGATAGAATAGCTTTGATGATGTTTTGGGATGGAGGAATACAGCGCAACTAGGTTGTGACAACTATCGCGATTGCTATGATGACTGCATCATCACATCACGATGGTGGGATGTTGGCAATAGCATCGGATGGATGGACGAGATGCGGTACGGCCCTGGAAGTGAATGAAGCGAAGCAATAGCAGCGACGAAAAATATATATATATATATTGTAGACTCACTTTTGAGCGAAGGCAGAAAGAAACACACAAGTTCAATCACAGAAAGACACAAAACCACCAAAAGAAGTGTGCGCGAAAGAAAAGAAAAAAAAGTGAAGGAAAGATGCGAGAAGACAAGGGAAAATTTTGGCAGCTCGCGGAGGGAAAAAAAAAAGAATAGCCAGAAAAGAGGAAAGAAAACGAAGAGGATGAGAAAGGAAGAGTTTGTTTGTCGAAACAAAATCCAGGCCGTTTTGGGGGCTTTAGGGGCTTTGAGGGACGTTTGTGTGTTAGATTTTAGTGCTAACTGAGGTTGTAGCGCGTGAATAGTGCAGGGTAGCGTCAGCCAGTCAGCTAGTAGTCGGTAGGCTGTAGCTGGGGCAGTAGTGGATTAGTGAATAGGGCGGGAAATTGGTGGGTTGTGTGGATAAGTAGGAAGCGGCAAGAGGGCAGTAAGAACAGATGGGTTTTCTTTCTTTTCTTTTCTGCCTTTCCTGTGGGTGGGGTTAAGGTAGGTGGATTTCTCGATTCTGATTGAGCGATGGGATTTGACAAAAATGCACGGCCCACGACGATAATTGGCGGATATCTTACTGTGGAGAAGACTTGAATGTAAGGCACGAAGCAGAAAAAAGACGGAAAAAAAAAACCTGAGCAGGGCCCAGTATTTAATTCTACAGTACAGACAATAGATGGCCAAGACACACAAGATAATATATATGAACTAAATAGGGCAGCCAAAAACAGCCAAGCCAAAGCAAGGGAGACTCCTTCCCTCGTTCGGTGAAAGCTGGTAGATGAGGCACCACAGAAGGATACAAAAGAAAGAAAGGAAAACACAGCAGCCGTTACTGAACGGATCAACTATGCTACAATGGCTAGAGAAAAGGCGTATTTGAAATTGCCGCCGCCCAAGCTTTCCCTCCCTCACATGTGTGTATGCTCTCTTTTCTCTTTTGCTCTGGGCTGCATTCATGTCGTTACATACATACATGCGTACGTACATATAAATTGTGATAGACGTAAAATATATTCAAATCAAATCAAATCAAACATATAAATTGTGATCCTGCCCAACAGGACTTCTTCCCGCTCCACAGCTGTCCTAAGACTACAAGGGAGGCACATCCAGTTACCCACAGATCAAATATCAATAACAGGCCTAGCCCCCGTTGCGTTGCCTATGCAATCATCCACTTCGTCTCTTCTTCAGCTTGTCCTCCATTCTCAGCTGGAGAATCAGAATTGGCAATGTGCTATTTCCACGCTAGATAAAACACGCGCCTGATTTATTCGAGAACAGCATGTTAATTTGGTGATGAGGTCGATCTGTCATGCCGTTTTTGCCATCCTAAACAGAAGACGCTCGCAGAATCATGTAGAAGGAACAACGCGAGTGCTTGCTTTGCCGAGATTCTCCCGGAAGCTGAGCCATTGGGCTGTTAGGCTGGTCGTGGGAAATCTCCCAAGAAGCATCATGTCAATGGATATTATACAAGAAGTTAAAGTCGATGCTTCTATTAACATGGGAGCAGTTGCAACAACGCAACACAATACAATACAGCCCAGACTTGCTACGAAACAGGGCTCGCCTAACTTGCCTCATCTGCTTCCTTGACAAACTGGGCCGCTATTCGTATCACGTGACTCAAACTAAGGTGTCAGGCAGCTGCCTGCTCTTGCGTCACTTTTTTTGCTAGAGTCCCAAGGCTAAAACTATAAACGAAGGAGGGGCTTTGCTTTGAGATTGAAGCTCCGAACTGAGGACGAAGAGAACTGCAACTCGGCGGCTTGTTTTGCGATTGATTCTGACCTCCGCCAGCTCTCCTTTATTATTAAAATAAAACAGCGTCCCATCACTCCCCCCACTCCCAGTGATGCAGGCCATTTCTTCCGTACTCCTCAAGCTTTTCCTGTCAAATATACACGTCCCTTGAGCTTCTTCGCACGTTTTGCTGCCAGCTTACCTCTCATCTATTCAACCATTGTCGTTCTCGCCGAACAAAAAACCGGGCGATAACTTTGCAGCAGTGACCATCTATCTACCCAAAGATCCGCCGTTGTTTTTCTCTTGCATTTTCCAGACCGCTACATCTTCACATTCACAGCCCTTGAATTCTCACCTTCGGACACCCTTCCTTCTCCAGTGGAGTATCTTGCCTTCTCAACAGCATATTATTTATCTCTACTAACGACTGCTACCAATTGCTATATTCGCTATGGATAACGTTTCACTATTCTCTGATATAACCGGCATGGCGAAAGCCGTTGCAGAGGGCTATCTTCGCATGGCAGAAGGCAACCTTGAGTCTGCCGTTGAGTTGTACTATGATAACCCCGAGCTCCACCACAGCTTCAATGCTGCCAACAACTTGTCCACCCAATCTCAACCAAGACCGCGAGCCGCCATTCATGAAGACGAAAATGGCGTCATTCGTCTAGACGATAGCGATGAAGAAGCATCAGATATCGATATGAACAACGACTTTGATGCAATCAATCAAGATGACGACCATATCATGGCCTCCCAAATAGCAGCACAGGCCCAAGCAGATGAAGATGCCGCTATGGCTAAGAAGCTCCAGGAAGAGCTCTACGCTGAAAATAGCGCCCAAGACCCCAGTCATGATATCAGAGCACCGATTGCCAGCCGCACAGAAACGCTAGTTGGTGGTTGGAACGACTATGATGATGATGGCAGTGAAATGAATTTTCTCGCGGAAATGGACCGCCGAAGACGCGCTAGGCAAGGTAATAAGTCACCTATCGGGCTCACCCAACGCAAAGTCTACAAAGCTAACTTTACCTAGCTGCGAGCTCTAACCCCTTTGCCCAATCTATCTGGGAGGATCCAAGTGCCAACCCAATTCCTACCCGTGACCCCGAAACTGGGCAGAACGCCTCCCGATCACAAAGACTTGCGCAGTTATTCCGGCCTCCTTTTGACCTAATAGCACGTCTTAGCTGGGAAGACGCCCGTGACGAGGGCAAAGAGCAGAAGAAGTGGCTTCTAGTTAATCTGCAAGACATGAGCAACTTTCATTGCCAAGCACTAAATCGAGACATCTGGCGCGACCAGGCAGTGAAGGATCTAATTCAAGAACACTTTATTTTCCTGCAATATGCCAAAGACGACATCAACGCCGAGCAATACATTACTTTCTACTTCCCCGGCCAGCAACACGAAAACCAGGATCTCTATCCTCATGTCTCTATCATTGACCCTCGGACGGGAGAACAAGTCAAGATATGGAGTGGGACCCCATTCCCTTCTAGCTCAGACTTCCACAGTCAATTAGCCGAGTTCCTAGACCGCTACAGTTTATCAGCTAACAGCAAGAACCCTGTCGCGAAGAAAGCAAACAAGTCATCAGCTCCCAATTTTGACCGTATGACTGAGGAGGAAATGCTTGAAATGGCGCTTATGAATAGCCTTGGTGAAAACAAGGAGGGTGATCCTGTGGCATCTGCAGCCCCTGCTATCGTTGACCCCGACTCCCTTACCAGACTGGATACACCAGAAGTACCAACTACTGAGCTATCTGCGTGGGATAATATTGCATCTGACCAGCCACATGTTGAGCCCGAGAACAATCCTGCTACTGCCACTCGTATCCAGTTCCGCCACGCTTCTGGACGAGTTATTCGCCGGTTCAACCTGGAAGATCGGGTTGAGCGATTGTACCAATGGCTCAAGGCCGAACCGTTAGAAGGAAATGCTGTTGGCGCAGAGTTTGAGCTTAAACAAATGCCCCAAGGTAAAGATCTTATTGGGTTTTTGGATCAAACTATTGCTGAGGCGGGCTTGAAGCAGGGCACGGTGATGGTGGAATACATCTAGGAGCAACACATGAGTCTAAGGGCCAAACCAAACGAAGCCTTCATACGAGAATATTTGGACAGCACAGAGGCAGTCAGGCTTAGCAGTAATCAAGACTGGCTCACTCTAGTATTTTAATTCACATGAGCATGTCTGCATGTCTAGGTCTAGCTCAAAGGACTTTTTTTTTTTTTTAGCCCCGCCCGCATTCAAAAAAAGAAACCTTGCTCTCACTGTAAACCAGAGTTGAAATCCATGCTTTGCCATGCATCAGGAAACAGTGATATTGGCATCTTAATGAGTCTAGCCAATCATAGCTACGTGACATGGTGCAAGAGGCCGAGACAGACTGCATATTATATTCGTTGAAGAGCTGTGGGATCACAAAACGGCCTATTATCTTTAGTTTTCATCCATTCTGTTGTCATATTGTGCTAGCACTATCTCTGGCCCCTAACATCTCCCGCCGAGCCCATGGTTACGCTGTAAGGGACAGGCAAAGATACTGCAGGAGTGCGTGAAGAAGAAAAACAGTGGCTTACATCTCGTAGGCCAATAGCCCCTAGCTTGCTCGAGTGGCCTGGTTCGGGTTTAAACCAAGTAGAAATATGGATCATAGCGAGGGTGTATGTAATGGTGTTTGAACCATACTACTGGGAGCCAAGGCCTTTTATCTTACAACAGCTGTTTTTCCACATTGCGTGCTTGAATAACCAAGACAGTATGTGACAATATGTACATGTATAAGGCTGTACATGGAAGCACAGAAACGGAGCTTTCAATATCAGCAGCTAGAACACGAGAGAAAAAGATCCCAAAGGGAATAAATCAATAAAGCATCGTTTTTGGACGCGGCCCAAGAACACCGTGTGGGACAACAGCCCAGTCAATATTCACTAGAAAGAAACTTTTCACATCAAGACGAAGCCAGTGATAGATTCGGGGTTATGCTGAGCATACTATGCCCTTCACTAGGTATATTCACGAGCCAGGCTACATATATACTTGCACAGTCACTAGTACGTCCGACATGCCACTCCATCACATTGCTTCTCTTTCTAAAAACGTACGAGAAGCCGCCGCCCCACCACCCTGCTGGTTTATCAGCTGCCTTCTCTCCCTTCGTGTGTTATTAGCCTAGCTATCCCTGTTATGCCCAAGTAGAAAGAGAAAGCACCAATGTGTGGTGCCTGCCGCCTCGGCTCGCCTCCTGCCCTCCCACTACACCACATATGGTAACTCTATGCTGTGCCTTGCCTATCCTGCGTCATCAAAGCCAAACACAGAACTTTGCCGCAACCCTATGTCTCGTCAGTTTCTTTATTCTTTCTATTTTTCTCGTCTCTTCTATTTTGTTTCTGTCATCCCCATCATTATATACACCATCACTCATTTTTTGTCTTGCAACCCTGTTCTGCCCAGTCCTGCTATTCTGTGCCTTGGAAACACCAACATCGACAAATGTCTGCGTTTGCCCTATCGGTTATAGTCTTTTTCTCTCCAGCCTGGGAAACGCCCGTTCTTTTCGGACGCCTTCACTCAATCGTGCTATAACAGACGCTGTAATCATCTCTTTGACCCCTTGGCGTCTGTTGGCTCCCATTGACAAATCACGAATCGAAAATTCAGCTTCCCTGCATTAATCCAATCTCGAGATACCTCCAAGGAGGAAACCCAACAAGGAAAAAAGTAAACAAACCAACAAAAAACCTTGCTAGTTAGACTCAAGCAAAACAAATAAAGTCAGCTTAGCATCAGGTGGGAACCCGAGAACCGCACGTTGCAGGTTTCCAGGTTTTGCTGTACTTGAGCGTCACCGCCTTTGTACCTGGCTGACTGGATTTTGGTCATTACACTCTTTTTCTTTTTTTTCCTTGGGTATTTTTCAACCTTCTGTGTTTTGTGTTGTGGCTTTTAGCCGTTTGCTAGACAACAATAGTGTTATATACGCACCTTGTTATTGCCTACAATCTGCTAACCTGTTCTCCGAATAAAGTGATCCCGAAGAAAAAAAACAAAACAATCCATCCACCCACCCACCCACTCGCGTCTGGCCTTCTCCAATCCCCCAGTCAAATCACCACTTGTGTTTTTATCTACGACCTCTCGTTTGCTCCGTACACATTAGCAGCCGTTACTATTGCCTTCCTTTTTTCTGGCCATCGCAAGCTACCCTGAACCTTCCATTATTAACTGTATCACGATCCCACCCAGATTGCCACGGAAGATTTACAACACCTCGCCACTAACAACTTCAACAAGCCTGACCTTGCCCTTGATCCAGCGCATTCCAGCTAACTAACCATGGCCGATCGCTCCCATGATGAGCGCAATGAGGCTTTGGACCCCGAGTTGCTGTACTCAAAGGAGTATTGCATTGGTAAGGTCTAACTAAGCCAAGACCGTTGTACAGATTTTATCAGCACTGCTAACGCCAACATGTGAACGTTTGTTTATCTAGGCGGAGGAAGCTTTGGAAAGGTCTATAAGGGGTGAGTCCTTTCGTCCCTTCTTAATTTCTTGCGTAGAGCCCAAGACGTCTCGGTACTGTAGCAGCAGATTCTCCCATGCTAACACTATGTTTATGAATAGTGTTGACAAACGAACTGGCCAGCCGGTTGCAATCAAAATTATCGATATTGAAAGCGCCGAAGACGAAGTCGAGGATATCATCCAGGAAATCGCCATCCTTTCCGAGTTGCAGTCCCCATACGTTACCAAGTACTATGGCTCATATGCCAAGGGTGCTGAGCTATGGATCGTCATGGAATTCTGCTCTGGCGGAAGCTGTGCCGACCTCATGAAACCAGGCCTGATTGGAGAGGAATATATTGCAATTATCATGCGAGAGCTGCTTCTTGGCCTCGACTATCTACACTCTGACAAAAAGCTACATCGTGACGTCAAAGGTAAGCCGAGATCTCCTTGTGGCATTATGTCCCTGGTCCAAATCACTGCTATCTAGCTAACATTTCCTTTTCCGTCCACATAAGCCGCCAATGTACTGCTTAGTTCCAATGGGCAAGTGAAACTTGCCGACTTTGGTGTGTCTGGACAGTTGTCTGCTACAATGACCAAGAAAAACACATTTGTAGGCACGCCATTTTGGATGGCTCCGGAGGTCATCAAACAGTCCGGTTATGACCACAGGGCTGATGTCTGGTCGCTCGGCATCACTGCCCTAGAATTGGCGAACGGCGAGCCGCCATATGCTGATATTCATCCCATGAAGGTTCTCTTCCTTATCCCTAAAAACCCACCCCCCAGACTAGAAGGAAGCTTTACCAAAATTTTCAAAGACTTCATTGAGGTCTGCCTACAACGTGACCCCAAAGAGAGACCAACCGCGCGCGAGCTTCTCCGACATCCTTTCATTAAGAAGGCCAAGAAAACTTCGTACCTAACTGAGCTGATTGAGAGATATAGCCGCTACGCTGCCACTCACAAAACCGATGACGACGATATCATGGATTCTCACGAAGACAATGTAGCTGCCCCATCCATGCGTGTTGATGAAGATATGTGGGACTTTGGCACTGTTCGCCTCGTTGGCGATCGCGGAAATATTGTCCGCAGACCAGACCTGGATGCCATCGCTGGCCCTACAGCTAATTCTCGGTCCTCGAGGCCGTTAGATCCAGAAAACGGGCCAGAAAGTCGTGCTGCTAGTCCTTCCAAGAAGCGTGACTATGACCTCGGGTCATCAGACACTGTCAAGGTAGACGGCACAATGAAACAATCTTCTCCACAAAGAAAGCCCTTACAGCCAGTGCTCAACCTGGTATCCAGCTCACCAACTAAGCCACACTATCCCCCGCCCTTACCATCCCCCACGCGCGTAACCGTTCAACCCCCAACACGGATTGAAACCCCTACGTTCAGCAATCTACATAACCCAGTATCCATGCATCAATCACCAGAATACGATAAAGTCTTGCAGAAGGAGCTCCAGCGAGATCTTGAACTCATGAACTTGGCTTCCGCAATCCAACCGAGTAACCACCATAACCACAATCAAAATCAGCCTCCGCCCGTACCTGTCCACTCCACTAGAATATCAGCCGAAGCGCAAAACAACCAATCTCAAACACGCTCACACGCAAATAATTCACCATCTCAACCGACTGATTCACACGCCTTGCCTCAACCATCTCCAAGGGTCCCGAAATTAGCACCATTGAGCCTTGCTGAGATTCCACCCTTTCGGGGTCCCCCGACACCTCAACACGTGCCACAGCAGTTAAAACAAGCCCAACCGCAATTTGGCCAGCACCAAAAGTCTCGTGACATCACTCCGGTAGCGCTACCTCACAGGACGTCTGCCCCTACGCATGGGCTACAGTCCAAAGCCCAGTTGCCTGCAGAGCCCTTGACGCCTTCATCATTTCCGCCCCCGGCCTCACCGCCGTCAAATGGCGAGCTTGATGCGTTGAATGATGTGATATTTCCCGCGCTAGAGGAAGCCCTGAAGCGTCGCCAGATTCGGCTGCAGCAGGCTTTCCGCCCCAATAGCCAGAATAGCCAGGTTACACCACGGCAACAAAGATCTGAGGCAGCTCATGAAAAAGTCCGGAAACTTGTTTACAAGCTAGCACATGTATGCAAGGAAATCGACCATTACGACAAGGCCGAACCGGTTGGGATGGGTCGTGATGTTGGAACTTTCTTAGAGGGTTTGCTGGAAGAAATTCTTGTCAGGGTCGAGCCTTTGGACGAAGAAGACGTTGCTGCAGTAGCACACCAACAGCAGCAGCAACCTCACCACCAGCAAGCTGGGCTTCACGGGATATAGAAACCGGGTGACGAAACGGACGGGTTATGATGAGTAATGATATCTGATGATTGGCGGCCGATCGTGTAGACCAACGATTGAGACTACGATTTTCTGTAAAGTGACAATAATACATGAAATCACAGGTTGTATCTTAGTAAACATTACTGCGAAAGATAAGAACTGCTTTTGGTGATCCTAACAAAGGGGCCCTTGATCTTGAACTTGAATATATTGAACGTCTGCGGACATGAAATGATGTCAATTACAGACGAAACACAGGGTTAACAACCCTACTATAATGACCAGTAGAGAGCCTCAGCTGCTGACAGCTGCCGGACCGGGCTTATTTCATGCGCTAGCTTTGGCTACCGAGACAAGTCATAGCATCGACCTTAATCTGCTATCTCAAACCCAAGACTTGGAAACCATTTATGCCTCTGCTTCTGCTCCGTGGAGGAGGCTGCTGCTTTCTTAAAACTTTATTGTGCTGTTTGAACACGGCCATCGAGCTGGACTCAAACTAGAGACCCTTAGAGGACAAACAGGGCAAGCATTGCACTGTCAATATACATACATACCTTCCCCCCCCCCTCGGATTACCATCGCTGTTTTTGCTTTCTTGCTGCTCTAGTGAGTGATTGGTACTCGCTGGTCCCTCTCTCAATCTTTCCTATGCCCACACTTACTATCTTAGCGTCGTGAAGGTTCAGTCGTCTATAGCAACTTATTTGGCTGCTATTTGAACAGCTGGTGGCTATTCAGCCTTAACCGACTATTGTCAGACTTTTGAAATTCATCATCACAATCGTCGCGGTTGTAGTCGTTTTAGCCTGTTTGAGCCCGATTATTATCGATAAAGACTCCTACATCAGGTTGTTTCTATCGTTATTTATTCTCTCTCCTGGCCACCACTCTGAACTGAACAGTACGATTGCGATTTGCAACTAGCCCTATTCATTCTTTGCTTGGAAGAACGTGGGCCATATATCGCAAATATTCGTCCTCTAGTATAATTGGCCAATTTCCTTTCTTTGCTTGATCATTTGCTATCATGGCTCCCTTTGACCGTCTGGAGTCTGAGGACCAATTTTGGCAGGGTGAGTCTCTCCATGTCCGCCCCATGCCGGCCCATGCCGGCCCATGCCCGCCCGTCGCTATTCCAATCATCCTTCATAGCTTGCGTTGATTCTCAAGGGCTCGACACGCTAATAATTAAAAATGCCAACATTTGCAGCGCTTGATGATTGTCTGACGAAACGATGCCGAACCAACGAGCTGATCGATCATACTCTCCGAACATGGCTTTACTTGGTTGCTGCTGTGCGTGATGCTCTTCTCCACTCAGAAGATGACGTCGCAAATTGCGCCCATAAGCTCATGGGCAGCCTTGTGTTTGACGAAAATAAAGACTATGTTCGTCGGCAGCTAATTTCGAACTTGCTGCAAGAAGACGAGTGTGCGCCCCTGCATGTGGTAGCCTGGTTCATGCTTCTGGATGGCCGATTAAATCCTGATCTTTTCCGACTCATGATACATAATGAATCCTTTCCTCGACTTGCCGAGCTTATTTCTCGCCATGGCAGAGGCCATGGAGATGCTAGACTTCATCGTCTGCTACTGGAGTTGATGTTTGAAATGTCGCGTATTGAGCGGCTACGACGAGAAGACTTGGTGCGCATCGATGACGCATTTGTGGCACATTTGCTGCAGGCCATAGACAGCGTATCTGACGATGCTCATGACAACCCTACTATCAAAGTGCTGGTGAGTTGAAACTGAAAGATTCGCTCCTCCGCCAAGACCTTATTTGCCCATCCAACTAACATCTATTGCTCTAGCTGGTTTTGAACGAGCAATACATGCTGGCGTCAACTTCTGTAGCAACGGCGGCTAGTGCCCAGGAGACCCCGTCTGAAGCGCCACTCACCAACCGTGTGATTAAACTCTTGAGCTTGGAAGGCTCTTCGTATCGCAATTTTGGGGAAAACATCATCATGCTACTCAACCGAGAGGTAGAAACATCATATCAGCTGCTTATTCTTAAGGTGCTATATCTCCTGTTTACCAACAGAACTACCTATGAATATTTTTATACCAACGACCTTAAAGTGCTGGTCGACATTATTCTGCGGAACCTTATGGACCTTCCAGAAGATAAAGCCTCGCTGCGACATACGTATCTGCGTGTTTTGTATCCCTTGCTTGCCCATACACAGCTTAACCAACCGCACTCTCATTACAAACGAAAAGACATCCTGGCTATTCTGAGCTTGGTCGCAGGACAAGCCGGGTCTATCAATGCCCATTTTGCACCAACCGATGAGACAACACTCCGGCTGGTTGAGAGAGTGCGCAATGTCGAATGGCTTCGAGATGCAGTGCCTGCTAGTGGCGGGGAGAGCCGATTGGAATCAGGTCAACACGAAAAAGCGAATAATCTCCTGGAACCCGAAACTAATGGCTCTCAGGAAAACTTGGCGCTGAATAAAGCTAGCGATAGTGCTCGCAAAATGGACAAGGGCCTTGCACATCGCCTACTGGGAATGAGCCTTTCGCCGTCAGAGACTAGTAGTATGGTCAGTGTCAGTGATGTTGCTGCTGTGCAAGAAAAGCCTGGCGTGACAACCCCTAGCCGTATAGCGGGTTTAGGCGGCGAAGCACCAAACGTGGACATTGATGGCGTTGTAGCTGGGGAGCTTCCCACGGGGGTTATATCTAATTCAGGCACCCCGTCACGAGCAAACAGTCTTACACCAGCTGAAGCCCCTGTTATTGTTATGCAACATGCCTCTCCATCTCCAACTCCCTCGGGTGCTGTTTCCATTACACCCAGAACCTCTTCATTAGGATCGATTGCCCCGGGACGCCTTAAAAAGCCGCGACCACAAGTTCCCAAGCATCGACATGGTGTTCTCATCGGACACCACGCTAAGCATGGCGGTGGCCACCATTCCACTACTACAGCTTCGGAAACAACAATTCCATCGGCAGCAGCCACGGCAGAGGAAGCGGTGGCAGCGCCAGCTGATCAAATCCCAACACCGCATGGATTAGAAATTCCCAATGGTGCTGTTGCAATCTCGTCAGTTACAAATAGTTCTTCGACAACAGGCAAGGCCATGCCCAAAAGAATTCCGCCAAAAGCGCCTCCACCTCGACGACAACGGCTATCCAAGCCGTCCATTGATAGTCTAGCATTGGCTGCGCAGCAAAGTTATAAAAATTGAGCAGAGTAGGGGCAAGACTAAGAAAGATGCGATTTTGTAGAGAAGGCAGCATAGAACTGGAACGAGCCGGCCAGACACGGATGTAGGAATGAAAATCAAATTGTCCATAGAGCTCTCAAGCGAATATAGTAAATAGCCCTAGCAAAAAAGTATTATTTGTTAAAAGAAACCGTGAGTTTATGGAGTTTTTGGATGGTTGTGTGTGCTGTGTACTCATGTTAGACGCCGTTTTTGATTGTTTAGACGTGATGGAGAGTAAATTAATTGGCGAGTAACAACTATAGCTTTGCATTTCGTATTCTTCCACGTCTACATGCCGCTGTTTCTTAGCGATACAGCGGCAGTAGTATTGCCGGTGTATTAGCTTTCATATACCGGTCTTCCACAACAATACGGACGACGAAAGTATAGTGTTGTGGTGTCGCATTCTTTACCGTCTATCTGCTATTATTAGGCAATGATGTGATGGCAAACATATTGAAAGTAGGACGTTTACTTGTCCCATGCAAAGCTTACCAACTAGCCTCCCACAGCAACACGGCGGCGGGCTTTGCACGGCCGGTAGTGGCTTGGATTATGTCGTGAAGTCCTCGTTACCAAGATGCGCCGCAGCTCTGTCCTGCCAAAGCCCTTATAGTTGGGCACATGGAAGGGAGGGCCACAGGGAATGTATATCCTTCCTGGTCTTTCCACCCACCCCTCTTCGTACTCCGTATGGAGGTGGCTTCTCCCCCACCTTCGTGCTCCTGACAGACTAATCTGAGGTTTTAGATTCGTTTCGTAGCACCCTATTTTTTGCTTGCGCGGCGGCATGTTTGCTTTCTCCCAGGTTTACATGACTTGAGACTCACAGCACCTGTGGTCCTCTCGTAGGACCATCACCCTTTCAGAGGCTCAGGACCCGTCCTATTTTGTCGACCGCTTTCCTGAGGAGTGCTGTTTCGTGTGTGCGGGTTGTGTGAGCCATCCGCCACTTCTCGGGTATCTAGACAGAGCCCGACTTCCTTAGCATCTGAGTGTGTTGCTGCCCGTTTTGCGGCTTCGTAGGCCCCGTACGTTTCTGCCTCCATCCACTTGCCTATAGCTGTGTGTTCCATATCTAGGATAGCTCTGTTTGCAGTGGCGGCCCATCCTTCTCCCGTGTTCCCATTTGCGTCTTTCGAGCCGTCCGAGTAGGCTATAAGCGTTCCCAAGGGGGCGTGTCTACTTCTTCTTTGCCTCTTTTTCTTTGCCGAGGCACTGTTTTCGTTTTTCTCAGGCAGGGCCGTATAGATGCATTCCAATATATTCCAGTCTAAGACCCGAACATTCCGGCGAATCGGTTCGGGGACATGGTCTAGTGGTATGACGGATCCTTAGCATAGCCGAAGCATCAGCTTCCGTAGCATGGATCAGGTCCGGGGTTCGATTCCCCGTGTCTCCAGGTACATCCCAGCGCCGATTACTTTTTTACCTGTGCGCCTCTTTGCTTCTCGCTCGCGAGCTCTTGCGAATATCTTTCCTCCCTGCAAATCTTGGACTAGTAGTTGGCTTGGCACCTTTCCCTTTTACTCCATTTTCCTTCCTCATTTTTTTATACCCTTATTTCTTACTAGAACGGAGGGTGAATTATGCTGAACTGCAAAGAGAAATGCCAAGTGACGTCAGGATGATGTTTGCGGCTCGATAGAGCATAGCCGGGCTCAGTGGAAAGCCGCTCATTCCTACTATGTACACAAAGCTCTGCGTCAAATTGGAGCATGCTTTCAGGTAGCGTAGAATCCAACGTACTGCTAGAGTGGCAAGTGAGCGCACGAAGCTGAGGATGGCTGATTTTAAGCTAGTCTCAAAGCATCGACTGTAGTCTGACTCGCTAATAAACTAACACATAAGAAGATATCGGTTCCAGCTGACTCGCATCTTTCGCTACGACGCGAGAAAAGGATGGATCTCAGGAGTATATAGTGTGAAGTGAAGACGTAGGCTTGCCACCAAACTCGACGAAGTGGACAAAGCTCTGGCAGCACATGCGCCATGAAGACCTTTTGATAGAGGGCTGTGACGTGATTGTACGTGGCAGCTGTGTCTAGCGGGGTGTGAACTGACCTTAATCTCGAGTATCTGGAGATCTGGTAGATCAAGACGATGGCAAGAGCTTTCCCAGGCCATAGAGATGCCCAGCATCAATGGTACACGCACAGCTAGTGCGCGGAACTGCAAGTAGCAATAGCTGATCTGCAAGATACATAAGCCGCGGAGGTATCTGGGACGAGAAAAGGCTGGTGTAAGGTCTAGCAGATACCACGCCTCCAAGTGCGCAAGCACTGTGCTGAGGGAGCAAGGCTACGCAAAGAGTGCCAAAAAGACAGCACCGTAAGCCAGTAGTCGGTTACCGTATGCTCAAGACAGCCTCAGGTGACCGCTTCAAGTGTGCTGACGGTAAAAGGGGGCGCGTGCCAGCTTGGCCGTGTCTCGAAAAGACTTTTGGGGATGAATGGAAGTGGACTAGTGCAGCGCTGGAGCTACGCATGCATTGAAGAGATTGACAATACTTCCGACAGCTTGTTGTTTTTGGGCACTTGGTGGCAACACAATACCCGCGCCGTCGTCATAGGACAAGCATGCTAGCTAGCCAGTAGTACCGGGTACCTGTGGAGATTGGTTTACATCCTACTACTTGAGCTAGAATACACCCGGCGTGTGCGGGTACATTCTACTACGTACATGCCGTCAGCCCAAAAAAAGACGCATATTCCATGCAGACTACGGCCTTGTCTTACGCGGAGGGAGTAGCTCAATGCCATGTTCATGGAGACAACCAACGTAGCGGGCAGGAGCTAAGGTCGCTTCCACATTCGGCAGCTCCCTTGGCAGCCGGCTCCTTTTTCGTTGATGGATTGATTGATTTTTGGATCTGGCTGTATTTTGGGCTGGCTATGACGTGTGGAGGGAAGTTGCTGGGTTGGAATCGAAGCACAAGGAAGGCATGACGTTGAGCTGGAAGGCGGTGGTAGTTACGTATCCGCATATCGATAGGAGGATAAAAATGAGGATATCCGCTGAAGAGGGTATTTTCTTCGCCCGTCCTTTGCCTCCTGCTTCACCTCCTCCTTTACCTCCTCCTTCACCTCCTCCCTTGACTTAATTCTTGCCTGCTTTATTAGAAGACTGGCTGCCCACCACATCACATCCTCAACTATATACCATCCAAAATAATCACAAATCCACTCCCATCTACTCTCCATCTATTGCACCTGCCATATAACTACACTGCGCCCGTAATACTGTCACCATCTTCCCATCTAATCTTTCTTTTAATCTCCTACCCATCGCATGCTCGTCGCTATTGTTTCCGTTTCGTTCTACTCTTACAACTTTCACCACATATTACCGTTTCTACGGATACCATTCTGCTGATCAATCTCAAGCCGGCCTATACTGCTTGCTGTCAAAATGGCGACTCGAGCTCCAGCTGTCAAGGACACCCTTAATACCGCCCACAGCGTGGCGTCTACCGCAGAACAAGCTCTTGGTCCTGCTACCAATGCCTCTGCCCCTCGCTCCTATCCTGAGCATACCGGTGCTGTCACTGATGCCTACCATGATATCGAAGGCCATAAAAGCGCTTCTGGCAGCAAGTCCAGTGAGGGCTGGGGCATGAAGTCTGGTGCTGGCGACGGCTCGAAGCATAGCCGTGGAGTTTCCACTTCGTCTGCCGACCATATGATTCTTTCTAGCCGTACTGGAAATAGTTCCCACCTGTCTAGTGGAACTATGCGCGACCACGATGTTTCTGGAGCCCATTCTACCCCTACCCATGCTTCCCAGGACGTCAGATCTGGCTGGCGTGGCTACAACCAGGAGCAGCTCAGCAGCCCTTTCCATTGCCCCATCCCCACTGACACCAACCCAAGTGAAGATTTGGCCAGCCGATTCGAGGGTAAGTTCCACACCGGTGTATCCCCCTCACAATGTTCATATGAAGCAGATACTGACTTGGCTTGTCGTCTAGAGTACCGTCAAATCCTCAAAGATCTTATTGCCTACTTCAAGGAGACAGGAAACCATTATGAGTCCCGCGCCAAAGCTCATCAACGTCTTCAGCAGGCTGTAGCTTCATTCACGATGCCCCAACAGTTCCTCCAGACTAAAGGCCTCTCAGATGGCCTCAATGTTTTGCAGAGCCACAGCCGCCTTGCCGCCAACGAAGCGGAAAAGTCTCGGGCTATTGAAGAAGACGTCATTGCTGCGTTGACCTCTCTCCGCTCTGAGCTGTCTTCCAAGATAAAGGAAATCCGCAATCTCGCTGGTGACTTCAAGAGCAACATTGAGCTGGAAATAGACAACACCAAGAAGGCTGTCCGCTCCCTTAACGATGCCATCGCTCCGAATGCGTCAGGCTCCGAACCCGCGGTTACTGGCAAGTCGGATCCCTATCTGTTACGTCACTCTGTTGATCGCCAGATCGAGAAGCAGTTGAAGGAAGAAAACTATATCCAGCAGGCCCACATCAATCTTGAAACCTCTGGGCGCGAGCTGGAGTCTATTGTTGTTTATGAAATTCAGAAGTCTTTCAACGCTATTGCTGGCATGCTCAAACGCGAGAGCACTTTGGCTTACAACACTTCCGAGGATCTACGTTCTGGAGTCATTACCATGCCCCGCGATGCTGAATGGAACCACTGGCTCAAGTCCAGAGATGACATGTTCCTAACCAATGCCCCTAGACGGACTGTCCAGCAGATCATTTACCCTGGCATCGATCACCCGTCCTGTCACATGATCCGATCCGGTCCTCTGGAGCGCAAAGGAAAGTACCTCAAGAGCTTCACCGCAGGCTGGTATGTCTTGTCGCCTACTCATCTGCATGAGTTCAAGTCTGCCGATAGTCCAACCCCTGTCATGTCGCTCTACTTGCCTGACCAAACCCTGGGCTCTCATTCGGCTAGTGGCGGATCCAGCAACAAATTTATCCTCAAGGGCCGCCAAACCGGCACTCTTCATCGTGGCCACACCTGGATTTTCCGGGCCGAAAGCTACCAGGATATGCTCGGCTGGTACAGTGAGATAAAGGGTCTGCTTGAGCCTTCTGCTCAGACACAAGGTAGTTCTGGTGGTGCGGTTCTTGGTAGTGCTGCTCTTGAGGATTCCGAGACTCCTCTCTCTACTAAAGGCAACCATAAGCGCAACACTAGCTCTTATAGCAGCACCGATAGTGGAGTTCTTGACGAGGAAGACGAGACTCCCTGGGCTGGAATCAACAGCCAGGATAGCTCTGAGCTGGCAGTGGCTGGCGTAGCCACCCAAAGAGGTGCGAGTAGCCATCCAGGCCAGAGCGGTAAATTCCAGCCTGCCAGAAGCCACAATATCAATGACACAATGGTCGAGCCTCATGGAACTCCTGCTTCTCATGGCATGACAAAGCCATCTGACCCTGCTGCTGCTGCTGCTGCGACTGCTTATAGTGGAGCACCAGACACCTATGGTGCGCAGAAGTCGCAGCCTCATGCCACATCTCATCCATCAACTGTGGTCCATAACCACCCCGTCACTGCGGCCTCTGCCAGTCCTCAATACCAAGCCCAATCGTACCAACAGAGGCAGTACCAGGCCTTTGATCCAAGGTTAGGATCAACCCCGAGCACTACTGAGGCTTCTCACACTAGCTGGGGACCTGCTGCTGCTCTTGCTGCAGGTGCCACTGGGGCTGGAGCTGGGGCTTACGCGATGCACCGCCGAAACTCGTTGGATAAGGGCTCAGAGGAGCCCAACGCGGCCGTACACGGCCAAGGCCAGTACAGCCCTACTACTGGAAATCAAGCCTTGACTCCTGAACAACGGCAAAGCTTGGCTGCTCGTGGTTTCAACGTTAATCGCGGCGCTACAGCCTCTGATTCTGCTCCGGCCTTTAGCAAATCACAGGCTTACGAAGGCCAGGGCTATCCCGGAACTTACCCTAGCCAAACAGGGCAAATCTTTGAGACGTCAACTTCCGCTACCGGCCTGCACGGCTCTAAGAAATTGGATACTGATCCACCGCAGGCTGCGGCTTTGGGCATCAATGATACGTCTGCCTTGAAGAACAAGAACATCAGCAGACCCCAGTCAAGCTGGTCAACTGAAGAGATCCGGTCTGCTAGCCCAGCCAACACCGCAAGAACTGCAGCTGGAGCTGCAGCTGGAGCCGGAGCCGGAGCTGCTTTAGGAGCTGGAATGTCCCAAAAGGACAAGCATAGCAAAGATACTGCTACCAGCCCTTCTAAAGCCGCTGCTGCCAGTGCTACTTCAGGCACTACTACGGGCACTTCGGCTCGACCTGATGCTATTCAGGAAAGTGGAACTTGGAACCCCCTGCGTCTAGGCAAGCAGCTCGAGTCTCCTCCCACTGTCTCCGCTCCAAAGGGCACAGCAAACGATAGTGTTCCTACTGTCGGCTCTACTGCTACCAGTGAAGATCTCGAGGGCATGTCCAAGTCTCACAAGTACCCCGGCTCCTATCCCGACGAAAATATTATCCCGGACAGCAGCACCCGCTCTCTTGGGACCAGAGCCGGAACTGGTACTACAGCAGACCCTGTTGGCTCCTCTTCTACAACCACAGCACCTCCTTCTAAAACTTCAGTTTCCAATATTTCCCCTGTTCAATCCCAAAACCAAGATTACTTGAACAAGCCTCGAAGCGAGGAAAGTGAAAGTCCCAGCCAAAGTTCTACTGGCATTATTGGCACCATGATGGGCGCTGTTGGTCTAGGTGGCGCGGCTGCTGCCATGTCTAGTAGCAACAAGAACAACGAACCTGACAAGAAGGAAAGTGGCCATGCGGACCGTGACCTCGGGGACAAGACCACTAGCACCCAGAGTATTTCTACTGATGATAGAACTCCCCGTCGCCCCGATATTTCAAGAGCTGCACTAGGTTCATCTGACGCTCTTCCCCAAAATCAACAGTCTAGCAACAGTCTTCAGGATAAGACCAAGGCAAATGGCAAGAGCAAGGGAACCTCTCAATCCGGCACCCTTGGTGATGTGACACAGGATACCCCGACCAATATGTCCACTTTTGCCTCTTCTTCCGCACCCAAGCCTGGAGGTGCTACTACAATGCCTACTGCCCTTACCGGAACTGGTGTATCACCTGCCGATATTAGGGGCCCTAATCCAATGAGCAGTCAAGGAGCCTCTGATAGCCCCAACCTTTCCACCGCCGATGGCAAGCAACTTGATGTTAATCCTAACGAGCCACATGTTCTGGGCGATAGCAACCGTCCCAAGGCCTGGAGCATGGTCGGTTCTGCTGAGAAGGAGCTCCGCGAACTTGGCCAGCTGCCTGATGATCACAAGATGTCTTCCGGCCCAGTCCCTGCGCCAACTACAAGCCATGATAGACGTGGTTCTTTCTCGTTGAAGCCCACCCCCCGAACTAACGAGAGCATCCATTACCAAATGTCTTCAGTTCCGGGCCAGCTCATTCCTACCCCTGAGACTCATCGCCGGCGTCTGTCACAAGTGTCCAATCCTGATTCTAATTTGCGCCGCGGATCGCTCAATGCTGTAGAAAGCTCAAAATCAACGTCAGTATTTGGCCGCCAGAATACCAACGATATGGTTCCCCATGAAGAACCGCCGTCTGGAAGCTCGGGAGGTGGTATGCTCAGCGGCATTGGAGCTACCGTTGCTGGTGCAGCTGCAGCTGCAGCTACTGCTGTTGGTTTAACAAAGGATTCTGCTTCGGACAGCCAGAGAGACACAGACCCCAAAGCTGCTGCTGTTTCAAGTTCCAATGATAATGTAACTACAACTACGTCACCCAGCTACCCTACTTCTGTTGGTTCAACTACTATTCCTCCTTCTCACGCTGCTGGAAAGTCCTCAACCCGTGGTGCTTTGCCAATTGTTGGCACTACGAGTAGTAACCCTCCGGGTTATACTGGTCAACCACTCGCACGTAAACCTTCGGTCTCCTCTACCTCATCCTCTGATTATGGTTCTTCTGATAATGTACGTGCTGGAAGCAGAGGAGACGCAAGCAAGATGGCAGCCGCGACTACCTCTGGTGGCACTACTGCTAGCAGCCGACTCCAAGGTACTGCAGACCCGGAAAAGTCACTTGGGCCAAATGTTGGTGATATGCTTGCCGGAGCTGCTGCTGGGGCTGGTGTTGGTGCAAGTGCCGGGACTGGGGCTACTAAACTACCCCGTCGCGAAAAGAAAGATCTAGAGGGGCAAAGCTCTACTGGCCTAGAGGAAAGACCTTCAACCTTGACTTCCGCTGCAACCACTGCTTCTACCCGCGATCCTACAGGCGGTTCTGGTACTTACTACATCACCAAATCGACCCCTACTCGGCTTGACAATAATCCCTCAACGAAGCAGCCCGATTCGTTCAGTCTCCCATCGCGCACCGCCAAAAACAGCTATCCCAACGAGACTATTTCTGCTTCTCGCAGAAGAGATGAGGCTGTTCTTCCTAGCGCCAAGACTCCCTCAGAAAATGCTTCCTCTGGTGCTGCTCTGGGAGCTGTCTCCAACACCGACGGTATTGCAGGCATCAATAACAACCCCGGCACCTATGGGGATGCCCAGACCGCCCGAGAACAGAACACTCCATCCATCTCAGGCTCTGGTGCCGGACTTGGTGCAACTGTTGCTGCTGCTCTTGGTGCTGGCGCTGCGGCTCTTGGTTTGACTACTAGCCATGACGACGCAACCACTAGCGCCGAGCAGAAGGACCAGGAGTATTCTTCTTCGATTTCTTCGTCTTCTAGTGATTACGAAGAGTCCCATATGCATGGTCGTGATAGCTGGGCTCCTGCCTCGGCTTATAAAAACTCGGTGACTAGTGCCGGTGTCGCTTCTGCTTCTAAAGGAAATGCAGCCCCAACATCTTCCTCCAAAACTGCCAACACCTCTTACTCCGCCGATGGTACCAAGACATACTTTGAAACCAGCAAATACACCCATCCCAAGACCTCTTCTTCCGCTATAGGGGCCGGTGCAGGTGTTGGCGCTGCCACTACTGCTGCCGCAGTCGCACTATCAGCCCCCGGACATCATGATGATGATCAGTCTGGTACCTACCATATGGGCTCCTCTAGTCTTAAGCAGACCACTGAGCCTGCTCTACGGACTAACCAACCGAGAATTGGTGAACAATCTGAGGAGGCTGATAACTCTTACCGCATGGCTGGTGGCAGTGTCCTACATGAGTCTGAACAATTTGACGTTCCTCCTAGTGTAACTTCCAAGCATGTGCACCCCCAATACCCTCATACCCATACCCACACTCCAGTGGTTGCAGCCAAAATGGCCAACAAAGGCCCCTCCAACTATCACATGAAGTTGGGCCAGCTGGATCACCCTCGGGATGATGTTTCTGGTAGTGCTACCTCGTATCAAGGTGCTGGAAGTGGCCCTACAGCCGCCACTAGGCCAGGCACAGGAGCTGGGACGGGAATCGCTGCTGGAGCCACTGCTGGAGCTGGTGCTGGAGCTGCTACTCTGGCGGCGCATAACAGTAAAAGCCCCACAAACACTGCCTCTTTTGACCCTTCCGAACTTTCTGAAGAGTGGTCTGGTCCTTGGAACAGAGACTCCACCTCTAATACCAATCATCCCATGACACTCAAGGAAGAGCTTCAAGAAACTGTCCGTGAAAGAGAAGCCCGAGGCGTTGGCCAGTCGGGTAGCTCTATGAGCCCTACCCAAGGAACTAACCCTGCGACAGTCGGAATTGTTCCTACCTTCTTTGCCAGAGAGACTACCGATTCTACCGCAGCCACCGTCGGTTCAAACTCCAGCCAGTCAACGCCAACCGGCTCTAGAGCTGGCCCTTCAGGTCTTGGTGCTGCTGGAGGAGCCATGGCCAATACTGCGTCAGTTTCTCCCTCTGGCCCTACAGCCACTACTGGCATCCGCTCAGCTTCTATCCCCACTGTTACTGGACCTGAAGCGGCCTTTCCCGGCGATAGTCAGGCACGAGATGCCCACACTGTAGCCGGAACCCAGGGCACACCTCTCAGCCAGAACACTGATTCCTCACAGATGGATTCCGCTAGCAATTATTACGGCATGAGCAATAAGACTCCTCCTGCAGCTTCTACTGGACCTGGACCTTCCCAAGCTAGCAATGCAGCAGCGATTGGTGGCGGGTCTTCAACTGCTGGGCCTTCAACGGGCAAGCCTTTGGGCACCGAGCCTGCAGCCATGTCACCGGCCAATAGAGGCGACTCCAGCTCGCCATCGAAGGACAAGCATCTGACTATGACTACACGTATAAAGGAGGGTTCATCTCGCTTGTTTGGCCGTAGCAAGTCGAAGAGAGTCAAGAGCAAAACGGGAAGCACCGATGTGCCAGCGACTTACCCTGCTCAGTAAGAAGGAAAGAGGGGGAGTCAGAGTAGAGAGTGTTGCAGTATGCGAGTTGGCCAAGTGATGGATGAGTCTTTGTTTTTTTTTTTGTTGCTTTTATTGTGCTGTTGTTTTTATACAGATTGATCTAGGTTATTGTGAAGCAAGTTGTGCCGAGGTTTTGGAGTCTTTGGACAAGGACCTCCTTTCTCTCGCCTCTTGTGTTCGTTCATTATAGCACTATTATTGCGATTTTGCTCGATACCTCTGATCCTAGTGAATAAACGTGCGTAGAAGCTATAATAACGCGCCATCTTGCACCGACGGTGATTGGTAGTTATTTCGTTGTGGGCGTAGCACAAGACAACAGGGAGATCATGTATGCCAAGGACAGGCACAAGAGAAAAAAGGCCTTCTGATGCTGTGACTTGCGAGATATCCACCCGTACAATTTGCAGATTATACGAGCTTTATGTAGTATTGGCGACTACGACTGCAGGCAGTCACCCTTTTGCTTCTTCATCCCCTTCCCTAACGCTGTCTGTCTCGATTCGTGTATGTGCTACGTATCATATGCATATAGCCATATGCTCATTGCTGCTCTCAGCCTTTTTTCCTGACCTTCTTTTCCCTTCCCCCCTCTTGGTTTTTCTTCTTTTCTTTCTTCTAGCTACGAACAGCTCTGCATCGTGCCGGGCTCATGTCTCTGTGAAACATACAGGTGTGCAATGTGTTGGCAGTCAATTGTCTTGCCCTTCGGTAGCACGCTACGTGCCCGTACTAACGCAGACAGGCGTATGATTGCGAAATACGTGGGTGCTTGAAATATGCCTTCTGCACAGTTTGCCATGTCAGGTTTAAGGGGGGGCTTCGGATACGTGTGCGCATGCATGTGCCCTTCCGCTTTGTATACTCTTGGTGGCCTTTCTTTTTGGTCCGTTTCCCGTTCCCGGATGTCTAGGGTTAGGAAAAATCACTGTGCAACCAGTTGTTTACAGCAGGTGATGACATCTCTAACAAACATAGGCGACTGTGGGGGATGGCAGACTTGGCGGTTCTCAGCGTACATGTATGCGCAAGTACGCAGTACAGCTAGTTATATTCCAGCATCAGGCAAGTCACATGATGTATCACATCCAGCCTCATGCATTACGGTAGAGACATCATTTATGTTGCTCTACACCCGCCCTGCTTGGAGCTTTCTGGCGGTAAGTAGCGAGTAGTACCTTATAAGATAGCGGCTGGCATTTCACACACCTTGGTGTTGATTCATTTGTCCTCAACCCAGGATCTCAAGACCCAATCTGGCCCGGTTTCATCACCAGTCGTAGTACGTGATAACAGCCAGCAAGCCTTGGCAAGGAAGAAAAAGCACAAGACAAAGACTTTCTCCGGGGTCTAGGCCATCATCGACTCAAGACTTGCAAGTTACAGAGCTTATTAGGGATCCAGAGTCTGCTGCTAGCAAAATGACAGTGAGAATCCCTGCGTAGCACCAAGAGTGTTGGGGATGTAATCAGATAACAGAAAGGAGAGGTCAGAAGCGGCGGAGTGCTAGAAGATAAAGAGGGAAAAGACGAAAGCAAGGGGAAAGCAGAAACAAAAACACCACAAGGTTACGTGATTACTAATAAAATAATAACTTGCACATATAAGTCGTGCAGTGCAGTTGCCCGTAGAAGGCCTCTGCAAGTAGCACAGCATATTCCAACTGAAGGCTCCACAGTTCAAGTGCCTGGCTTAGGGTTTGTTCAAATGATAAGGGTCTGTTGCATGGCTAGATATCCGCTCCGGTACGCAGATACCTTTCCTCTCGTTCGATGCTTAGGCTCAACTGCACCAATCCCTTCCTGAAAAATACAGAAGGCTGCCGCGCGTTTTTTGTTGCCAGGTAATACGCCATGCTGTCCTAAGGAGGAGCTCGGGTGAGTTCGATGAGATACATGTTTTCTTGGGCTGGTTGGATTCTAGATTGCATTCCCTGTTGCCAGCTTGATAAATAAGTTGCTTTCTCAGCTCAGCTGCCCTCTGGTCTGTTGGCTGGCCGTAACGTTGGTCAAATCTTGGTGTTTAGCGGGGAAGTAAGAAACATAAGACGGGGAGAAATCAGGACATAGCGCATCACGGCTCTGCGTTGTGCTGCATATTGTGTTCTCGAGCTCGAGCCAAGCTTGATTCACCACAGGTCGAATGTCAGACCAAGACAACTCGTAAGCTGAGAAAAGACCTAAATACGGCGGTGGGTAGCTCCACAGCAAGATAGGCAAAACGGCAAAAGAGTAGACAGAGGGCAAGGCCCTCACATTAGATTAGACACTGGGAAGCGGAGTTTGTTCACAGTTTATTGGAGAGTTTTGGGGATGGTGAGTGGTAGAGGAGGCTTGATTGAGACACGGCTAAGATTATTGGGCGGGAGAGGCCAGAAGAGTAGTTGGCTCTTGGTTGGCGCCTTGTGCATAGACAAGAACTACGTGACTAGAGGGTAGAGATTGCTGCTCTTGTTTTCATTGCAGCGGCTGGCTCGGTGTCTTACTTTGACTAGTCCGAAACAACCCACTGTCAATTGAGAAAAACACAGAATTTGGAAAGAGAGAGGGATGCGTGAATGACTAAAAGACAGGCTTAGACACTGTTCTCTTGGCGGCTTCTTTGCGGCGGTGGACGGTAATATGTTTGGGGCTGTTTGTGTTTGTGTTTCTGCTTCTGCTGGTGGTTGTGTTTCTGCTGCTGCGCTGCTGCGCTGCTGCTGCTTCTAAACACACGGCACAGTTTGGAAAGCCGGACCGAACGGAGGCAATAAGAAAGGCAGGGACAAAAAGACAGGAAAAAGTCGAGACATGAAGAATATGCTGTGCCGTTCGACGGATAGCTACGTATAAAGGTTGAGGAACGAGAGACAATAGAGCTGACCAAGCACATTGCGGTCGCAGGCGCGGATTGGCTAAGAAAATAGTAGGGATAAAAGCAGCTGATATATTATATACCTGTCCCATGTAGCACAGCAACGACCAGGCGGGTGCGTCCTGGGGTGGGGGGGGAGGGGGAGGGGAAACGCCATCAGTTCAGTCCAAGTCAGGCAAACGCTCGTTTCTCCTGATATCAAGGTGGCAGCCAACAGCAGCCCCTAGCCCGTTCTCTGAGCAGCAAGATAAGTTGAGCCATAGCTAGCACTAGCACGGTCTAGATTAGCATAGATAACCTTGTTTTTTTCTTTTGCTTCTGGGATCGCGTCATCCAGGCCGCCCCTTGAGACTGATGTGGCAGGGGGGCTCACGCTGCCTTCTCTTTTTAGACTTTGAGGGGCGTTCTTGTCTAGCCAGAGGACAAGACAACGGATTTTCACAGATGCACAGAACAAGTCGGTGTGTGCGATTGGGAGTACTTTGGAAACAAGAAGTAGGCGTAAGATGAGAAACACACTATGCACTGAAAGAGGGGGGGGGGGCGAAGGGAGGGAAAAAAACCACCTGTGTAGCTGTGAAGCCATGCCCAAGCTGATGTAACCACCATATAGCGGGATGCATATCTACAAATATTTGCCATTGCCACCCACCGTCTTTGCCCGGCTTTGCAGAGGTTTTTGCCTTTTTTTCTTTCTTTTTCCTGTGCCTGGCCATAGTTCTTTTGATATCGAAAACCCTCGCCTCCCCCCGCAGAGAATGCCATACTGTTTTGCTCTCAAGCCCCAAGTTGTCAACTAACACGCGTCGCACAGGGCAGGAAATAGCCCGAGCCCACCCTGACTCGGCGTTTGGTTCGTCAATTCACTTGTTTGCTTGCGCCGACCGAGAGCAGCCTTTATTTACAAGGTTGAGATTCGATCGCGGAACGCTACCAGCAGCAAACTAACTGGCACTGAGGCTGCTATTGCTTGCACTCTTTATTTTCGGCGTTCTTTTTTAATTCTTCTATTTTTTACCCACGCCGAGTTCTTAGTCAAGATAAGCCCGGCAAGGAAGTAAGAGAAAAAGGCAAGAGCAGGATCCGCCAGTTGCTTATCTTGAGAAAAACTAGCCAGACCAGGAAGGAAGGAAGCAGGGCAGCGAACAAGAAGCCTTTCTAAGGAAGTTACCCGTCTTCTGTTGAGCAGTTGCCATAGCGCTAGGAGGGGCCCAAGGACCAGCAAACGGTCTACAACGTTGTGTGGACCTGCGGCTACAACTCAGGAAACTACTCCGACCTAGAAGAAACCCTTGCTATCTTTCTTTCCGTCGACAGGTAGGAGGGAGCCTGGATTTCTGTTCTTTCTAATTTCTTAGTTCAGGGCTAGCCATACACAGGCGTGTTATCTACCAGCTTGTTCTTTCCCAATTTGTCACCAGCCGGAAAAAAACGAAGGGAACGAAAAGTAAAGCCCTCGGTCACCATCGCACCATCGCGCCATCGTTTATTATTATAGGCTCTTCCCTCCATCGCCGCGCTTTTGTCCGCAGGCTTTTCTCCTTCCATTTTCTCTCTTCTTCTTTCTTCTCTTTCGTCTCCTACGTCTCCTACGTCTTCTTGTTTGTCTGCCTCGTCTGCCTCGTCTGCCTCGTCTGCTTCTTCGTCTGCTTCTTGTCTGCTTCTCCTCTTTCCCCTCGACTTTCCTCTTCTCACTCGCCCCCTCCCCTCTCCGCCTTCTCCTTCCGTCGTGTGAATCCGGCGCTCGTCTGATTGAGAAGGCGTCATTAATCAAGAGCCAAATCCCTCTTTTTTTCTCCCCCTCTCCTTGTGCTTTGCTTCGCCAAGATGCAGCTCACTTTCCTTCATGGCATCAACGAGACGGTCGCTCGGAGCAAGGTGGGCTATTGGTTCCATCTCGATGGCTCGGGTCATGTAAGTCTACGCTCATTTCCCCTCCCCCCTGGCTTTATGCCCCATTCTCTTCATGTCCTCCCGACTCTAGCAGCACGTTGTCACACTTTCACAATCACCGCTGTATCGTCCCATAAAAATTCAAGTCCAACGCCTGCTAACATGCTTCTTTCCCTGTGCTCGTTTAGCCCAGAGAGCGCAAGGGCTCCTACTTCCTAACCGAGATGCGTGCTGGCCTTGCTACCTTCTTTGCCATGGCCTACATCATCGCTGTCAATTCTTCCATTGTTGCCGACTCTGGCGGCACTTGTGTTTGCGATGTCGACGACTGCGTTACCGCTCCCTCAGATGCGTATATGCTCTGCGTTTCTGAAATCAAGCGTGACATGGTCACTGCCACCGCTGCCGTCTCCGCATTGGGCACTTTCTTCGTTGGCCTGCTTGCCAACATGCCCGTCGGTATTGCTCCAGGAATGGGTAAGCCGCAGCCCTCGCTTTTGCTCTTATTCGTAGACTCTAATGCCTAACTTGCTCCGCCCTAGGCCTCAATGCCTACTTTGCCTACACCGTTGTTGGATATCATGGCTCTGGAAAAGTCCCGTACCAAGTCGCCCTGACTGCCATCTTCATTGAAGGCTGGATTTTCCTGGGCCTGACCGTGCTTGGCATGCGCCAGTGGCTTGCCCGTGCTATTCCCCGCTCCATCAAACTCGCCACAAGTGTCGGTATTGGCTTGTTCTTGACTCTAATCGGCCTCACCTATTCTGAGGGTCTCGGCATCGTTGTTGGTGCTACCTCTACACCCACTGAACTGGCCGGCTGCCTGCAAGAGGACATGGTCGATGGTCTTTGCCCAACGTCTAAAAAGATGCGCTCGCCCAAGATGTGGGTTGGTATCTTCTGCGGTGGCATCCTATCTACGATGCTGCTCCTATACCGCGTCAAGGGCGCCATCATTTTTGGCATCATTCTGGTATCCATCATCTCCTGGCCTCGCAACACGGAAGTCACCAACTTTCCTTATACCGCTGTTGGAAACGATAACTTTGACTTTTTCAAGAAAGTCGTGGATTTCCACAAGATCAAGCACACGCTGAATGTTCAGGAGTGGGATATTTCCGGCTATGGCAACCAGTTTGGTCTTGCCATCGTCACCTTCCTTTATGTCGATATTCTCGACTGCACTGGCACCTTGTACTCGATGGCCCGTTTTGCCAACCTGATCGACCCCGTCACTCAAGATTTCGAGGGCTCCTCCATGGCCTACACTGTTGATTCTATCACTATTTCTATCGGCGCTCTTTTCGGCACCCCCCCTGTGACTGCCTTTGTCGAGTCAGGTGCTGGTATTGGCGAAGGTGGAAAGACTGGTCTGACTTCCCTGTGCACCGGAATCTGCTTTTTTATTGCTATTTTCTTTGCGCCCATTTTTGCGTCAATCCCGACGTGGGCCACTGGCTCTGTCCTGGTGCTTGTCGGCTCCATGATGGCGAAGGAGGTAGTGGCTATCAACTGGGAATACATTGGTGATGCGGTTCCTGCATTTTTGTGCTTGGCCATTATGCCTTTCACTTACTCTATTGCATATGGCCTAATTGCTGGCATGTGCTCCTACATTTGCATCAACACGCTAGTGTGGCTTATTGAGCACGCCTCTGGTGGCCGTATCGTACCGCCCAATAAAAACATGAAGGAGCCGTGGACCTGGAGAATCCCCGGTGGCATTCTCCCCCCGTGGCTTAACCGCCTGATTCACGGCAAAAAGGATTTCTGGCGGTCTGAGACGCCGGCTGTCACTGAAGGGGCTCTTGACGGAGGAGCGGCTAAGACCAGCGACTCCATAGGGCCTGAGAAGCAACAGCCCTATGAAAAGTAGACAGTGAGGAATTTTGGCTTGTCGTTTGTGTGTATATATCGCACCGTGCGTATTAAGTGTGGAGTTTTGTTTTGTCTTGTATACAAAATGCTACCTGTTTAGATGCTGACAGGTTCATGGTATGGATGCTACGGTAGCCTACGACTGGCTGGCAGGCTGGTGGCTTATTTTTGCGGTCTCTTCACAGCATCATCATGTACATATATATGTTTGGGTGGCCTTATGTGGGTTAGATATATATACATTTGTATTTATCTTTGCGAAGCACAGTTTCCCGGGACTAAAACATCATGCTGAGCAACGTCTTTGATTTTGTTGATGTGGTCAAGATACAGCTTCTTGTTTTGCATAACGATATGCTCCGTTCATTCAACTATGACGTAGTATGAAAAGTCTCCAACCAAAGGCTGGCTATCCAAAATGATAGATTGTCTCTAATATATCCCATTTAACATCAAAAACAACGGCATTCTGCCTAGACAGAGGCAGAGGCAGAGGCAGAGGCAGAGGCAGAGGCTGAAGCAAAAGCAAAAAGCAAAAGCAAAAGCAAAAGCACACATTGCTCAACCAAACAATGCAATGTGGAGGGTAATCGTAACAGGCTAGGAAAAAAGAGAAGACAAGCAAAGAAGTCGCTACGCAGAAAAGGACTAGTTCGCTAGATGAAGCGATAACAAGCTCGCTGAGAACGCAGACCGGGCGTCATCATGATGGCATTCCCTCTCCAATTCGCCGGCAGCCCGGGCCCGCGTTGAGCATTGGGCGCTTGGGCGTAGCTTCAAGAGCTAGGACTCCTGCCACCAATGTTTGGCAGCTTCTTCAGCGACGCGCTGGCCTTGACGAGATCGGCTTTGGCCTGCGCAAACTCCCGAGCCTTCTCCTCGTCTGTCTTGACGCGAATCTGGCGGTGTTCGCCAGCGGCCATGGTCCCCTTGATGGTCCACCTTAGAGGGGGGCGGGCAAGCGCCTCGGCAACATCAATGGGCTCCTTAGGGACAGGGTATTCGCGGCACAGAGGAGGCAGAGGGTTTCCAGCCGAGTTTACCTGGGGATGGAATAGCGATGGAGTATCGGATCGGTGGCCCGCTGTGGAAGAAGCTTCAGAGGGTGTAGGGGTATTGGTCGACGAGCGATCCATGGTGTCAGATAGGCAAGAGGCAAGATGTAGGAAGATTGATAGCAATATCAAGGAAGATTGGTGTGTGAATTGTGGTAAATGTGAGGAATATTGCGAATGGGTTCACAGGACAGACAGACTGGCTAGTGAAGAAATGAGCAGGAAGGAGTCAATTTATGTGAAAGGGGTCTTGGAGAGATAAGATTAAACAAATGAAATAAATGAAGAAAAATATTTCCGTGTGCGAGGATCCAGGAAGAGAGATTGGTAGATATGGGCGGCCGCAGAGGATATACAACATGTGAAGATGGAAACGATGGTAATTTTTTCTTTTTTCTTTTCTTTTGTTTTTCTTTTTTCTCTTTTTTCTTTTCTTTTGTGTTTCTTTTTCTTTTTTTCACTCTTTTTTTCCTTTTCTTTTGCCGTTCTTTTATTTGATTTGATTTGATTTGATTTGAATATATTTAACGTCTACGGGAATCACTGAGATCAAACGACGCCGGATTGGTTACCGGACAGAATTAACCCT
>NETT01000044.1:42238-76014 GCA_003449175.1 Ceratocystis smalleyi | reverse complement strand
CAAACAGAAGACAACAAACTCCGACAGAAACCGATAACAACCGATAACAACCGAGAAAAGCCAGCTATTCAAGCATATATGGAAATTGGTGGAACGTCACAAAACCATGTGTAACCATATCGATGGAACCTACCAGACTCGATGACACGAGAGTGAGTCACGAGACGTTGGATGCCGCAATATCCGGGCTCATAAAGCCTCATGAAAGTTTCCAACGCCTGCACCTAACCGTCATTCATGGCAATTCCATGGCGCTGCCTCCTGTTAGTGCGCACTGCCACCTTGACTGTCTTATCTTCTTTCCCCTGAACCCATAACGTCGAAGGACGAATCCTGTCTCGTCTGCTGTTATGCTTCCCCTGCTGGATTAGCACTGCTCGTAACAACTGTAGATAAATAGCATTGTGAAGTCACCTTTGTGTATTATGAACGTTGCTCCTCGTGCAACGTCCTAGTCTTTTGTCTTTTGGTATCTTCTGTATTACCTTTCTGAATATACCTCTGTCTGACCTCGTCCCTGTCTACCTTTCCTGCTTGTTTAATTGTTCGTAACAGTTTCCGGTTATCTTTCCTGCCTGTCCGTCACACCTGTTCGCCATGTGGCTTTCCGAGTTTCCTTTAATCTTTCTTTCTCTTGCTTGCAACTCGCTAACCTCATCTGTTCTTGATATCATTTCTCATAGCCTTGATCCTATCTCATTCTGTTCCTCCCACATTGAAGTGCAACCTTTCTCTTTCTCTCCCTCTCTTCATTTCTCTCTCCTCTCTATCTCTCTTGTTCCGTTCCACCTCTGCCCAATCCGTAAGACTAGACTAGTTACGGAACATGAACGCAGGCCATCGACAGGCATAACGACCCCAATCCCCAGACCTAGTTAGACAGTGTAGTTTCCTTATCCCTTCATCGAGCTTATTTGAATCTTAAACCTTCAAATAACTATCCCCGTTGTTTATCGTGAAACCTTACAGCTTTTTTTCTCTTTCCTCTTCAACGTTGAATGTCTGTTCTTTATCTCCGAACCCATTTACATTAACAACTGTGCACCAGCCCGTGACAATAAAGCTTGATCGATCGACTCACAACACTTGTGTAAAACATGGTGAAAAAGGCCGATATCTTCAGCGTTTCTTTTTATGCCCAGATATTAGGTTATTTACCGGCCCCAATAGCTTTCAAACAAGCCCAACAATGTTCAATTGGATTTGAATCCGGGCTGTGAGGAGGCCAGAAAGGCAGCACTTCAATCGCATGATTTGCCAACCACTCCTCGACTCTGCGCATACATGGATAAAAGCATTATATTGCTAGAAATATGGCGTGCCATCATAAGACAGTAGAAGACCTTCTAAAGTTTTTTCATAGCTCCAAGCAGTACAACCACCCTTTTTTCCCACGTCTGTGATCTCTCCGCATCACCACAAGCTTTGTGCGGCCACCTTACCAAATCGCAGCCCAAATTATGGTTGAAATCGTAGGTTTTTCTTGAGATTTTGGATTGACGATATCCGCATTCGATTTCTCTTTAGCCGACATGAAAATGAATTTATTTGGATGGTTTCCCGTGTGTTGATAGCTGCTTTCATCAAAGAAGATTTTCTTAAAACAAATCAAAGAATTGGTGGAAGCGAAACTATATAAGAGACGAAACTGTGAAGTATTATACCATCAACAAATCTTCTTCATTTGCTCTAGAATCACAAACCACTAAAACTTGAGTTTAGTAGATTCAGCAGAAAGTAAAAGTCTTGTCACAGCTCTCCATTTGGATATTATGTGCTTGCGAAACAGTCACCGTATCGTAGATCGTCAGAAGCGGGAAGTGATCGAGTATCGAAGCTGATTATATGTCCATTCCGGCTTCTTTTTGTAGTTTGAAATAAGCTACATTTTTCCCAGCGGCATATAGGCCTAGCCGTTCACTACGAGCTTTTGACTCTATTTGGCTGGTTTCTTGAAGCCCTTTCATTGTCAAAAGAACAGTGGCTGGAGAGACGTTGAACACGCGAGCCATCTCGCAGTGACCCTTACCGGAGGCTAGATAGCCACAAATTGCACCTCTGACTATAGGCGACAATTCCTAACCTCTCTGATAATATCCGTTCAATATTGTGCTTAGTATATTTAAATCCATAAAGTCGTTGTCCAGATATTCGAATTCAAAGATGTCGATGCGATCAAGAAAAATTAAATTAACGCGAAAATCCACATCGCGTTTACAAATTAATGGTACCTCACGATTCCTTTCCTGTGTGTTTTAAATGTTGCTCCCAAGCAACCTCTTGTCTCCTGTTTAATATTACCTTTATTGGTTACTTTTCTGAATATATTCTTCTGTCTCACCTTGTCCCTGTCTATCTGTCTATATATGTTCTTTGACAGTTCTGTATACTTGTCGTGGCATAATTCAAATAGCGAAAACATAGATATAGGTGGAATGATCCATTCACTTACCTACGTACCAGTTCTTCACCACCATCTCTCTATGTTTCTCTCCTCACACTTAGTCCCCATCTTGGTCGAATAGAACATGGTAGGTTCAACACTAAAAACAACAATACCCTCCGATTCCTTTCACCAGATTCAGAACGTCGTAAAACTAGCCATTACACATGAGTAGTTTCATACATTACCAACATGACAGCACACAAAGGTAAAAAAAAAAACAAATAACCACGACTTCAAATTTAGACAAACAACCACTTTGTACACTAAAATATATACATTGCAAAAGTCATGCATGTACTTAAGGAACATGCGTTTGCGTAGTGCACAAAGCAAGATAGAGCTGCTTCCAATGATCACGATCCTTTTCAAGCTCAACAATACGTTCTTCCAGATCTTCAAGGCGCTGAGCCTTTCTTTCACGGGATTTGCGGGCTGCGAGGGTATTCCGAGCACGCTTCATTGCTATCGTATCCGATGGGTCCTCAACAACAATAGGAGGTAAGGGTTTGGTACGACGATGGGCGTTCACTCCCGCCGCAGTAGAGTGTCTAGTTGAAGCTGCAGTAGATCCCTTGCGACACAATGGTGTCACTGTACGTTCACTAGAAAGCACAGGTGACATGGGAAGAGTATCACTTCCTACGCTTGGGGAAGAAAGCGCAAGACAGACAGATGAATTCACGCCCTCCAAGATAGAGTCTTTAGACGACACGGTTTCTTGTGGAAAAAGCGGAAACCAGTTGGTGCCGCATGCGTCAAAATCACCGGTACCGAAATGTGATGAGACATCAAATGTGGGAGAGCCATCGTACAGTGACGGAGTTGTGATAGTTGACAAAGATGATGATCCCGGGGCAGAAAAGCTGTCGGAGAGAACAAGATCCTGCGGAGAAACGGTCCCGACAATGGGCAAGCCATTCGTGGCCTCAGCCACTGAGCCAAAGGGGCTGTCTAGCATTGCTAGTTCGTTCAGATCAACACCTAGCCGCAACGTTAAAAACTCATCCTAATAGACGATGGGGTGGTACATGCGTTTTCTTACCTGAGAAATCCATAGCAAGTAAATATTTAGGGGTGTAATGTATCGATGAAAGATTTAAATTTGACAGCCAGTCAGAATTATCACGACAGATTGTACTTTGACGATATGGCGGTTGTAATAAGTCGCGACGGACTAGTCGAGTAACTGGGACAGGGTTTAATGGGCCACTACTTTGTGGTTTGTAGCAACTGTTTATGTGCTGAATATGGAGAGAGCAAGACAAAGTCCAGATTTGCTAGCGGCGGAGGCGCAGGTGTTGCCAATAGGCTGTGTGCACTTGAGGAAAGCCATGATGATTGTGAAAACAAGACCAAAAAGCCTTGGGATGGAGTGAAAAATGAGAAGAACTCGAAGACTAAAAGAAGTCGTTGAAAGTTCAGGTCAACCTAAAAGGAGGAACTGAAAGAGATTGAAAAAAGAAAAGACAAAAAAAAGAAAGGGAAGTATTGAGGAAGCGAAAGCGAGTTGATTAACACATCTTGGCTGACGTATTCTTTGTTTAATAAGTGTAGATAGTGTGCATTTGGGTTGAAGAAAAGAAAAGAAAGAAATGCATCGACAAATGCAAACAGCAGCTTCGCGAGGTTTTGTACATGTCGTTTTTGTGCCACCAAGTTCAATCTGGTCCGGCCTATGTAAAGGTACTGTATACCCTCATAAGCACATGCTCCTAGCAGATATGCCCTATAGACGTATACAATTTTGTTAGTATCCACCTCTTTGCACAGGTTCTGAATACCTATCTAGACATTTTCACTGGGGCTTGCAAGGGTTGTGTGCCCAGTCTCTATGTTTTTTAATTGGTCAATATTAGGGCGCAGCTTTTCTGGATGTCAAGTGTGACTCACACCGTTGATGCTAATCCCAAAGAAGTTATTTCTCAGTTTCGGAAATAACAAGGCTTCGTTCGTCCTTGGTTGAGGTGTTAAAATTTCTTTACGTCCAAGTTTTAAAATCAAATTATCAAGGACTAATTTTGCTACTACACACGCCCTCTGTTTGTAGAGCGACATTGAGCACGGTTAGAAGTCCTGCCTGTTTATAATTGTTCTCATGATTGATTCGCAATCATTATTGGGGAGGGGGATTATATTGCATGACTCTTTTCATCCTAAACCCAAAAAAGGCTATTCTCAACAACATCCTTAATCAACTTGTAGCATGCGCTTTTGTGTCTAGAATTTTGTCGTCAAGGACCTCCTTTTTCCCATCCCTAAAGTCTCGCATTAATGCAAAGAATAATGATTTCCTCCATTTCTCGTCACCCTCGTGCTCCACAGAATCGAGTATTTGCCGAGCGACCTCCGCGATATCAGAAGCTTTCTGCTTTTCAGTTATAGCAGTCTCTTTATCCGTGTCTGGTGCAGAGTCCATAGTAGGCAGAGTAACATCAGTATTCCCCCTTAAAGTGTTATGCGGCAAATGAACTTCAGCAGGCGGGTTGATGTCAATTTCTCTGGATAGGTCTTCGGCCAACTGATCCATAATATCGTTGACCTCACTGAAGTCTTGTTCCATGCTTAACAAGTTCTCGTCCTGTCTTGTAACTTGTACAATCTGCGCATTTGCCGCCATCCACCTATCCATATGCATCTGAACATCAAAGGAATTTGGTGGTACCTTTAAAACATTTTGTTGCTGGAATATTGGCATATTCTGGTTATACATATGCGCAGCCATAGCCGGAGAAGCGAATGATTTCGGCTGCTCAATGGTGTGGCTTTGATTGGGCTTCGGCATCGTCAGTGACGACGGATGGATAACTGTCGGCATATTCACATTGTTCATGTTTCTGTATTCTTCCATATGCGTATGCTCTTTTTGAAATGGAACAATGGTAGCATCCATAGAAGATGACACTGCGGTATCTTGTATACGCATTGCCGATGCTTGAAGCCCATTGCCCTCTAATTTCAGAGGTAACGTGTTGCCCATAAACGATCTAAAATGGCCGTCACTTTCGCTGGGATTGCTCGCATTTCGAAATGACTATGTCATAGTTAGTGAGTAGCCTAAAGGTTTGATGCCGTTTTACCCACTCCAGTGTGCTGAGATGTCGATGCCCGCAATTCATGTTGTAGGTTATTGTCTTTGTTCTGGTGTGCAATGAGACCCTTGAAGGGCGTTGAGCTACCGCATAAAGAATCTGTCATGACAAATAACAAAAGATATCTCCAGAAATATTATTCAAAAGTGTATATGCAATCAGTAACTAAAAGACGTGACAAAACTTGTTGAAATTCCAAACTTGTCTTCTATTCAAAGCCCTCACGACCGAGGTTGAGCTAAGGCTATGATCACCCGTTGTTTACCCAGTTGGAGCAAGATACGTCATTTTACATGTGAGCTGGCGCAAAACTTTTGCAAGCAATTCGTTGTTTAGTCCTATCATCATCATTTTTTCTCAAACATTGCACTTCCATCCTGAAAATCTAACCTTGGTTATTCAACAATCATATGACAAAGGCAATCTACAAAAAAAAAAAAAAAAGGGTCGCTCACATGAAAGTTCAGAGAGTCACTAGGGTTATATCGACCTCATAACATGCAAGGGTTAGTGGTCACATGAAGCCCGCCTTCCTAATTATCAGGAGCCCCACCACACGACGTGTCCTAATCTAGGGAGCTAGGACTTGACATCCATCTAGCTGGCCAAGGTTGTCGTGCTACTCGCTCATTATTTTTTTTGCGGTTTTTATCTTTGCTGAATTGTATGTATCAATCAACCCATTGATTTGAGCGTGGTAATGTATATCAAATATAATTTCAACCTAAACTAATACAGACAAAAGAAGAAACTCCTATACTTTTTCCATATCTTATCATGGAACCTAGATCGCAAAACAGTGCGGTAAGTTGGAGTCTTGAAGATAACTCGATATTTATGTAGAGATACATCAAACTAATGTCATTACAGACAGCGCAAGTTATCTCAAACACTGGTCATGATGATATGATTGTATGGATACCTCTGCCCGAAAGATGAAAGCTTACGTTTTTGACATGGTGTTAACGAAACACATACATGATTAGCACGATGCAGTTCTCGATTATTATGGCCGCCGCCTCGCGACTTGCTCTAGCGACCGAACAATCAAGATTTTCGAAATTGAGGGCGAATCACAGCGTCTACTTGAGACATTGAGAGGGTGAGCGGTATTCATAGGGCTGAATATCGGATAATGACCTGGAAATCGTAGCTAATACGTTGTTTTAGACACGAGGGTGCGGTATGGTGTGTCTCGTGGGCTCATCCTAAGTACGGGAACATTCTTGCCTCTGCTGGGTATGACGGCAAGGTGTTTATTTGGCGTGAACAAAACAACCAATGGCAAAAGGTTTTCGACTTTGCGCTTCACAAGGCATCTGTAAACATTGTCTCTTGGTCACCACATGAGTCAGGATGTCTTCTTGCCTGTGCTTCCTCAGATGGCTTCGTCAGTGTCCTTGAATTCAAAGACAACAGCTTCGACCATAAAATATTCCAAGCTCATGGATCTGGTGTTAACTCAGTTTCATGGGCGCCTGCTACTAGCCCTGGTACTATTGTCAGCAGCACTCCTTCTCCTGCTGCTACGGGTATACGAAGATTCGTGACTGGAGGCTGCGATAATTTGCTGCGGCTATGGTCTTTTGATGCAGCATCTCAGTCTTACGTCCAGGATGGAGAACCTTTGACTGGCCACACCGACTGGGTTAGAGATGTTGCATGGTCACCCACTGTCCTGAAGAAGTCATACATTGCGTCTGCTTCACAGGACAAGACTGCGCGCATCTGGACCTCGGATAATGCTAATACAGGAAAATGGGGTTGCAAGGTACTCAACTTTGACTCGGCCGTATGGAAGGTGAGCTGGTCATTGAGTGGAAATGTCTTGGCTATTAGCGGTGCGGATAACAAGGTTACTCTGTGGAAAGAAAACTTGAGTGGAGAGTGGGAATGCATCAAGACTGTTGAAGAGTAAAAAAAGTGCACTCCAGTGTAGCAATCAGTTTATGGATTTAATATGATATCACATATATTCATACAAATCGAGAGGCGAGGAAGTGAAAGACATCAAAGTTGCGCATCGCATAAAATAGAAGCCCCAAACTAAGTAAACAATAGTCATCCATGATCAATAAAGAAAGTAAAACTGCAAATAAAACAAAACTAAGCACATTAGACATCCACAATTCATGTGAACGAAATACTAGGAATCAAAGGCAAGGAAAGACTATTGTTGAGTAGTTGCAAAGATGAAGAAGGAAGGATTGAAAAAAACCAGACACGAATCGAGATATCAAGAGGTGCGTGTGCTCCGCGCCTAGTAAAGTACAAAGGGCATCGCATTTATTGGCTCATCGAAGGCCAATGACACTCATTTCTAGAGTCCACACACGACGGATCCAAACCTTCAGAGCGCCATCCACAGCGTCAACATTCTTGAGCTCAACACCCTCCCACCAGCATCGACGCGCAGGCTTTCTCCAGAAAAGCAGGAGCTTCTGGGCCATTCCCACGACGTTGTTTCCAACCTCATTACCGCGGATATCACTTCTTAGGCGGGCTAGTGCCAAGCTGCAAATGACTGTCTTATTAGGTTCACCTGCACGATGGCCCCAGCGATCGTCGTAGTCAAAACCTCTTCAGGTAATGTTAGCATTGGAAAATAGAGAGGTTGGGAATTTTAACGCACCCTGCCGTCAGCATTTCAATGAGATGAGCCTCGGTGGTACCAGGCTCGTCCCTACGTTTCAACCCGGTGAAGATGCCATCCTGTGCGAGAAGCATGTGTGAAGCAGCACGCTTAACTTCAAGCATGGCCTCCTGTGAAATATCTGGACGAGGTGGTATGACATAGAAGTCTAAATCCTCACGAAGAACAATTATTCCAGCTCGCCGGGTGTCATCTCGAGAAGATACAGCATCGGCCGACTCGTTATCCGAAAGCTCTACAGGAATGGATTGGGCGACTGTTCTGAAGAAATCAAGCATGTACTCGAGTGAAGTTGGATCATACTGTAGATGTCAGCAAGAGATGCCCATTTCATTAATGAAAACCCAGGCCCAGAATGTATGTGATTGTCTTACGTCAATGTGGATTGTGTCGTTATCCCCGAAGCCTCCCATTTGACCATCTGGAAAGAGGCCATTGGGGAACAGAGAAAGAAGAACGAACTCGGGGAGTGTAAGAAGCTCATCACGAGATAGGACGAAGCGAGTACCTCTGTGGTTCGATCGCATGTTCATTATTAGTTTGGTTTCCCCTGTGTTCGAACAAGGCGACTGTGAAGCGTGAAAAAGACCTACCTTAGGTCCATTGTAATTGTCTCATCAGTGCCAACATCTATAATAACGTAGTCAACGTTAGAAAATATCGATCAAGATATGCGTCTTCGGCGCATACGGAGCTTCGAGTAGAAGCAAAAAAAGCTTGACATACCTCCAAGAGGAATGATAGGAGGGCCTCCCTGTTGCACTTGGGTGATGAGACTAGATGGGCCACCGGCGGCAGACATGATGTATGTAAAAGTTAGGAGGGGGCTAGAACCTTCAGAATAGGCCGGGGGAGGTTCTGCGTCGTCGTATTTTCCGCTGGTAGTCGATTTGGTGCTACTAGGTGAGGCTGAAGTCAGGCTGGTAGGTGAATGAGAGGATGATAGAGTATCGGGAGAAGGAACTGTAACAGGAGCTACCGCAGGAGAGTAGCAAGGAACGGAAGTGTTGTTGTCGTCGTCGTCGTCGTCGTTGTAGGTGTAGGTGTTGATGGGACAGGGCAAAATCAAGTTTGAAACAATTGTAGTAGACGACGGTACCGCGCAAGACGGCTGTATAGAGGTGGATGGTCGCTGCTCCGATCCCGAGTCGCACGCAGAGTCTGAGGTGGTATTAGGGAGCTCAAAGAAAGGCGGTGGCCGGGAGGAGGAAGCCTCAGAGGTCAGATATCCAGGGGGCGGTGATTGGCGATGGGCAGAAATAGACAGTGGCGCTTGAGCTTGCGTCTGAGAAAGGATATTCTGTTGCTTAGGCTGGTGAGCAAGGTCTAGCTCAATATTGCCGTCTACTAAACTAGTAATGGGTTGTGCCTCGAAGGGCGGTCCCGTCAAGGTCGAATCGCTTTGTAACGAAGACAACGTGACTGCGAAAAACGAAATGAAGAGTCTGAAGAGGGTTTGAGAAAGAGAACCTCGGAGTCAGTATCGTTACAGACAACGTGAAAGAAAATAGTCTAGGTTAGACTGTCACTAATAGTGCATCAAAAAGCACAATTGGCAATAGAATCAAAATCAAGTAAAGAGCACAATTAGAAGCAAAAATGCGAAGGAAAAAGGAAAAATCAAGAAGCGAATAGAAGTAGCCGGGGCTTGTAGTGAGGATTTGCTATGATTGATGGATAGAAAGCGGTAAGAGAAAAGGGAAGTGGTGATTTGTTAGTGGGAGGGAAGGCTGGGTTTATTGGGCGCATAGGCTCATTTCTTAGGTACTACCACTAGGTTTATCTATTTGTCTTTTCCTTTTTCCTAGCCCTTTTCTCTTCTATTCTCTATTCTCCTGGTCTCTTTCTTCGGCGATGGGCGGTTGTTAGGGAAAATTTTGTCGAATAGGAAATTTGAGTCCGAGTGATGTCAAGAAAGTAAATTACAGAGAACTTAAGTCGGTGGCTGATTTATTGCAACAGCTGAGTAATAGCCGTCGCGGTCGCGTATTGTACTTTCTATACATTGGCAAACCTAGACAAGAACAGCCAGATATAAATGTGTATGTGTGTGTATCCTTGTATACATATCTAATCAGGTGGAGGTATGTATATGCATTAAAGCACAGTTAGTCACGAACTAGAACGAAGAGGGAATAGGCTCATGTATCTCTCATTTCATGTTATTAAAGTTGGTCACCCATGCCTGCTAGTAACTCCTCCTATTCGTTACTTAATGAGCTGTTTTGTTGTGATGGTAATGTTGGGCAAGATGTTGCTAGGCTCTGTCTACATGGTACCTGGTTGGTGAAACTATTTATTTTTCCATTATTCATCTTGATCTCCAAATATGGATAAGAAAACGTCATCCGGCGGCCGACTCAACGTCCTAGATGCTTCCGATTGTTGCTGAGATGTCTGCGACTTTGTATCATTGCATGAATCTTTGTTTGTGTTGCGAGATGAATCACCCAAAACACCTGACTCGTTGCCATGTGTAGGCTTGGGGCTTGTAGCAGTATGCGATGATTGAACAGGAATATTGAATCGTTTAAAGAGAAGCCGGGCTGGGACAAATTCTTGTACGGATCTTGTAAGAGCTCCGTACAGCCCCAACTTGGCAGCTTCGGTGGCAGAATCATCATGCTTTGATACTGGCACTACGTCAGGCAGACTTTGGCTTTGTGAACCAGACGAAGGAGCAAATCGGGATGCCATGAATCCTGTCATAGGCTTGAATATGCGAGCACAGTTGTAAAACTCAGCAAGCTCCAGCCTTAGCTCCGCTAGTGAAAGCCCCCATGATATATCTGGGACGTCTATTTGCTTGGCCTGGAATTTAAGATATAAAATGTACCGTTGTAGCTTGGACTCGTTGTTATGATATGGACCAGCTGCTGTATTAGCTCGCATTAAAGCTGCCAAGGCAGACTCTCGGTCGAGTGATGGAGACGTAATATACGCGTCTTCAACTGAGATAGTAGCAGACGGAACCGGCTTGCCTCCAGCTGCGGGAAGATCAGACTTCCCAGTAACCATGGCTAGCCGAGCTCGAGCTTCCGGGGTAACAAAATCAAATATAGATTGGCTTGGAAGTTGTTTCTCTCCGAGAGCAGCTGCACGATGTGCCGGAGTATTCGTAACTGTAGACGCCGTAGCAGCATAAATAGGTTTTGTGTTGTCCGTTGTAGAAATCGCCGAGACCCAGCCACTAGGCACTGCTGGCGGATCATAGTTTTGAGACGGCGACCTTGTAGCTGCCACTACCAATGCCCTCGGCGATGGCACAAATCCAGTTGGTGCTTTAGATTTAGAGGAAGAGAGACCCAGATCCTGACCTGAAGTAATGGGGTCCTGTCGGGCGTTGGGTTTGGCTAAAGAAACGGAATTCGACTTCTTCTTACCTTTTTTGGTACTCTTGACAAGTCTTGTCTTGTTGTAATTAATGCGAGGTCTAAGATCGTCGTCCTCATCACCATCATCATCATCACCATCGAGAGATACGCCCACAAGAGGCGCCGTTTTTTCAAGGAAATTTGATGAAGGTGCTGACTTAACTAAAGGTATACGGTTTTGGGAGCGAGAAGGCCTATCGTCGTCATCTTGGACATTGCGGCTTGTTGGGCCTTTATGAGTTGCTGGGGAGCTATTATCATATCCCAAGCCAAGGCGAATATGCTGGTGATCGGCTACGATGACTTTGACGTCGTCCGGAGCAAACATATACTCTTTTGCGCTTGTCAGTTCGCTATGCCCGGCATCGCCATCCATATAAAGCCGAGCTGGGCGACAAATCTTCGGGCCAATTCCCTGGCCGGGCTTCCAGCCCATTTTTCGCAAAAGACGGTACCCTGTGGTTTCGCGAGATGTTTGGCCCATTAACAGCAATTCAAGTGGTGATGATGCTGATGAGCCTCCACCATATATTAGTTCAGCACCAGGACCGTCAGCTATTTGTAGGTGCGTAGACGCCAGAGCATTTTCCATATCCTCCTCATCCATGAAATCTTCAGGCTTTTGTGTACGGTTGTAGGCCTGAGTATTGGCGGCTTCTGCACGGCTTGTACGACTGGATAGAAAGGCCGAAGGGGTCCAGCCTTCTTTAGATCCAACGGTGTTGAAGTACCTATGTTATGTTGCGATATATTCAATTTTAGCTAGAGAGAATACGTTTGGTGTCTGACATTCGCTTTCAAGAGCAAAACAAAAGGAAATATTTAGTACTAAGAGCACACATACCCAGCACTCCACCCTCCGGTGAATGCACCATGAAACCTTCGCCTCCCTTTGTCATCGTAGGCTTCTTGCAAGTGGAGTGGTGTAAACGCTCCACGATCCTTTTTTGATATTGGGATAGGTGAGCCGTAGACAGCAAAGGGGGCATCACTAGATTCACAATCGTAGGTAGACCAAGTCCGCTTTGACGACATTCTTCATCATCACCAAATGGTCTCCGGTTTCAGTTGTCTTTTAGCTTTAACTATTAGGTATAAAAAACGATTGGTGAGTAAATTATTCGTGTAGATGTGTTTAATTGTTGATAAGGCGTAGTAGACAAGGCTGAGAGGTTCAAATTGATACCTAGTAAAATATGAACCAAAAAAAAAAAGAATCAATATGAACAATGAAAAAAAAAAAATCACAAATAACAAGCAAGGCCCACAAAAGCGTGGGGCATTCTTTAGGGATTAATCTCTACAATTGGCCCAACTGCGTGGTTTTAGATGCTAAAGAGAAACATTGTCTCCTGTGGCTGGAGGACAAAGAGCTATGCACTAATTCACCAATTAAGGAACCTCAGAAGCCTGAGTAACGGTAATCATATCATGCATGTCAATCTAGAGTGCAAGTATACTAACTACATGGTTAATTACATGCAACTCTCTACACATACATATTTGTGAAAGATGCCAAGCCCCATAACACCCAAGTCTTCTCGTACACATGTTCGTTCTTCTCTCTTTCTCTCCCCTCTACTGCTCACTGTCTTCCTTCTTCCTTGAGCAAGGTGCCAAGCCTAAGCAACATGAAAGAAAATGCTCGTAATCATTAGATTGGTACTAGGTATTTCACGAAGAGAATCTGCTGTGCAAGGCAATCTTAACATTGCTTATTCCGCTTTTGTTCAACCTACAAAATAACTAGTGCCGTCCCTGGCCCCTTTCTTGTAGCCTAATGCACGCATCCCCAGTTAGCCCAGTCCGCACTTCTTTGCTTGAGCAACTAGATTCATAATTTGGCCTTCGTTGATTCTACTGCTGCTTTAAAGACGCGCTCGAAAAAATAAAAATTCGGCCTTTAGAAAGAGTCCAAGAGATAAGCAGCATACATAACATGTAATTACTTGAGGTTCCCATACCTATTTGGCTAACTAGACAAAAATAGTGGGGAATTATTGAGGGCCACTAAGAAGATGCCTGCCTATCAGGTCGCCTTTCCCAGCCTAACAAGAGTAGAAGAAACAGACGAACTTCGTCAAGCCATTCTTGCCGGTCCCTCCTATCCCTTTCTTTACCTTTCTTTACACTACAAGCCTCACCCCTTGTCCTGGTTTCTTTTGTCCTTCTTAACGTCTTTTTTATTCTTCAATCTGGGTTCTCACGATTCATAAGCTCGCGGTACCCCAGCTTGAACTCTATTTCATCCCCGCCCTCACGTCTATTTGTCACTCTATCTTTCAGGGAAAATACCATCATATTTTCTCCCCCTCCCCTTTTACTCGCCAAAGTCCTTGTGTGCCACGTTTTCTCTCCGTGCGCACACTGACCGACTGCTGGTACACTTGCAACAAATCGCCTACATTTTACGAATCGCTTGAAGTAGTTTATTTGGAGAGCATATTTGTGGTGGTTTGACTCCTTTTATTTTACTCTCTATTCTCATTCGCGCTACTGACGAGTTTCCCTTCGTCACGTTGTGCATGTTAGCTTCTGTGAGCCTGCTCACCCAGCCGACATGACTGCGACGTTATCCTCTCAATCACAATCCCATCGATACGACCCTTCCCATCGTTTACCCAAACAATCTCGGCCTCATCATCGTCGTTCTGGTTCCGGATCTGACATCCAGGCTCCCATTAGTCCTTCTAGCTCTTTAAAGCATCATTCTCGCCGGCGATCTACATCTCGTCCAGGCTCTGAACCTCGCCCCCAACAAGATTATGCGCATTCTTCTGGAAGTGTAACTCACGCCAGCAGATCTATTTCCAACAATCGTCCCCCCCTTAGTGAACACGGCCGTCCCCATCGCCGTACCAGCTCAAAATCAGACCAAAAGCAACATCATCGCAAGTCTCTCGAAATGCCTGAAGCTACCCCTATCGCTGCACCATCCAATGGTGCCCCCCCTCCATCGGGCTCCGAGATTCGCTCCGGGCATCACTCTTCCTATCATCACCCGAAACCTAGTAAATCCCGTACAAGTATTCCTACTGCCTCCGGTAAATGGATTCTAGGAAAGACAATTGGCGCCGGAAGCATGGGCAAGGTGAAGCTGGCCAGGAAAGAAGAAGGTGGCGAACAGGTAAGCCTATCCAAACAGAAATAACTCATAATAACTGGTGCTATCATGACTCAAGTATTCGTAGCTGAAACTGAAACACTAACAATCAATCACCACCCAATCTTTAGGTTGCCTGCAAAATTATCCCTCGCGGCTCAACCGATGAAAATCATCAAAACAAAGCCGACAAAGAACGCGCTGATCAATCCAAGGAGATCCGTACTGCTCGTGAGGCAGCCATAGTCACGCTTCTGTACCACCCTTATATTTGTGGCCTCCGTGATGTGGTGCGTACCAACTATCATTGGTATATGCTTTTTGAGTATGTCAATGGTGGCCAGATGCTAGACTACATCATCTCCCACGGAAAACTCAAGGAAAAGCAAGCTCGCAAGTTTAGTCGGCAGATAGGCAGTGCTTTAGACTACTGCCATCGAAACAGCATCGTTCACAGAGATCTTAAAATCGAAAACATATTAATCAGCAAGACCGGCGATATCAAGATCATTGATTTCGGGCTTAGTAATTTGTTTTCTCCTCGACATCACTTGCGTACCTTTTGCGGAAGCCTCTACTTTGCTGCTCCTGAATTACTTCAAGCACGCGCCTACACAGGTCCTGAAGTTGATATTTGGAGCTTTGGAATTGTGCTATATGTCTTGGTTTGCGGAAAAGTCCCTTTTGATGACCAAAGTATGCCTGCTCTACATACTAAAATCAAGAAAGGTGTTGTTGATTATCCAAGCTGGCTTTCCAGTGGTACGTTTTCCTACCCTGACAGAGTTCCTGTCTCATACCAACACCCGTTACTAACCTCATTCAAATTATCTAGAATGCAAACATCTTATGTCTCGAATGCTCGTTACCGACCCCAAACAGCGTGCTTCTATGCAAGAAGTTTTGACCCATCCGTGGATGATAAAGGGATATTCAGGACCCCCGGAGAGTTACCTTCCTACTCGTGAGCCTTTGAAGCTTCCTCTTGACAATGACGTCATCAACGCTATGACTGGGTTTAACTTTGGCCCTCCGGAGGCTATTAAAAGCCAGCTGATCAGAACCATTGAGTCTGAGGAGTATCAGCGGGCTGTCCGTTTATACCAGCGGGATCGTGAAGTACCTCAAACTAAAGACAACGAAAAGAAGCGGGGCTTTGGCTTTGATTTCTATCGACGAAGGAACTCCGCCAACAGCCGAGACACACTCATGGTTCCAAGCTCTGAAGCATTACAACTTGGCAATGATCCCCTCAATGCCTTTAGCCCACTAGTTTCGGTCTATTATCTTGTTCGTGAAAAGCAAGAACGCGAAAACCCCACCGGAAAAAGTACAGTCGATATCACTATGCAACCAGCTAAAGACCCACTCACCGAAATTGCGCCCCCTCAAGCTGCGTACACCAACACATCTACTTACGAGATGCCAGGTGAAGCTGCTACTGGCGGTAGAACCCGTCCTCGTGCACGAACCCATGGCGAAGATGATGTACCTGAAGCTGTTTTAGCTGCGCGCAACAAAACACCTATATCTCCTATCGCTCAGCCATTGCCGGATACTAGACTTGAGCCCCCTAAGAAGGAAGGTGGTGCAGCGGGTCTGCTTCGGCGCTTCAGCGCACGGAAACGACGTGAGCCTGAAAGACTTGATAGGGATCGTTCCCACCCTCCTGTCGTTCAAGTACATTCTCCGGCACTCGTTTCCCCTTCTACCCCCCGCAAAAGTTTTAGTATCCGCCGTGGACGCCGTGATGAACGTGAGGCAACTAGCGCTGGGGCTCAGCCACGTGCTGGTACAAGCCAGCCTCAGCATAGTGCCTTGCTGAGCCCACCACCATCTGCTGGTGGTCTTCCAAACATCGGTTCCAAGCGGTTAGGACGTTCTACAAGCGTCAACTCGGCAGAAATGAGACGACGAGTTTCTCACCGCACTCACAAAGAGGCTCCAGGGAATAGTAATTCAGAGCACCCCAGCAATCGTGCAAACCCTGTTGTGGAACGAAGATCTCAACCAATTTCTCGATCGACATCGGCACGTGTCCCTCATAGTAGCAGCCATAGTCGTATCGAAAATTCCCAACAGCGCCGGATACGCCGTGATGAACTCCGAGAAGCCAATGTTCCTGAAGAGACCGATCAAGAAATAATGACTCGTTTTGGTGCCTCTAATGAACGTTTGGATGACTCCGAACTGGCAAAGCCTGTTTATCTGAAAGGCCTTTTCAGTGTCTCTACCACCTCTACCAAATCTGTACCTGAAATCCGCACCGAGATTAAGAGGGTTTTGAAGAAACTAGGCGTGGAATACATTGAAATTAAAGGTGGTTTCAGTTGCCGCCATTCTCCAAGTATTGATTTGAAAGGTGTTGTTGACCCACATGTTAGTCCCAACCAACTGGGCCACAGACGACGCTTTAGTTTTGGTACTTTACGTGCTGGTGAACGTGATGAAGGGCGTGACGGAAGCCGTAATTCGCCCCGAACGCCCGGCCATGCGCCGACAGACCAGAGCTACTCCAATTCTGACATATCTACCGAAAGCTTATCTCGCGATCCGGCTCCTTCTTCACGTCGTCCAGTGGGTGAAACGTCGACACATGTTCAGAGCGATCTTGGCGGTAGCATGATCTTAGAATTTGAGATCTTCATTGTCAAGGTTCCACTTCTCTCTCTCCATGGTATACAGTTCAAAAGAATGACCGGCAATACCTGGCAGTACAAAAATATGGCAGAACAGATTCTCAAGGACATCCGATTCTAGATTTCCTCGCCACATATCCTGTTTTCCCTTGCCTATCCCGTCTGTACAGCGTTGATAACACTTTGCATTTGCATAAGCCTACTATTAATTTATTTTATTTTCGTTACAACCTCTTGCTTTTCTGCTAAACACCTAAACCAAATGCTCTCTCTTGGCAATAGATACATGATTTGTTTTGGTGTTTTTAGATTCCTTCAGGTTCTTCTTGCATGCGTTGTTAACGTGAGTTTGTATACCAAGCATAATCATAGGGACGTTATGGCGTACTTTCTTCATTAGACAGCATCATTAACCCTAATGACAAGGCTCTCGCTCATTAAACCCAACTTTCAGCCTTGAATCTGTGGCCTTACGAAAATGTCCATTTTTGTAGCCTTTTCTTTTGCACTTGTTCATTTTTAGTCACAAGGCTAATAGATAAACAACCTTCTTTTGGTGCTGACATTTCAACAAAGTGCAAGACCCACGATGCATTTTCTTCACCTTTCACAATCCACATTTGCCCAATAATCTGTCTCGGTCAGCCACACAAACTTGAGAACCCATTAATTGCCTCACTTACCGAACACGAAGTAGCCACTCCCCCGCCAACCTACGGCTCTCCCTGTATCGTCTATCTTTTATCGCATTTATTACTACACCTCACTCGCCTCTTGGTATCTGTCCCTACGATTACGAGTGCTACTCGATTGAATCAGCCTCGAATATAGATACCAAATATAGTGTCGTATCGGCCTCGAAAATACATCAATATTTGAGATACCCGGCCCAAAAGGAATACTCTCCGGCTTAATTTTATCTTCACGATTCGTGTCCTCACTTGCAACAAACAGAGTAACGACCAGCATTTTGCACTCGAAACGCCACAATTCTAATCAGCCACACAGGCCCTACTCCTAAGATGATACCCGCAGCCCACGTCTATCAGCACCACCAATTCCACGCACAACCTGAGTCTTCGTGGATGCAGCAACAGAGCCAACAGCAACAGCAGCAGCAGCAGCAGCAGCAACAGCAACAACAGCAGCAACAACAACACTTGGTAGCTGCTGCTGCATCCGTGGCACAGCAGCAACATTTCAATCGACTGGCAAGTCATGGGCCTATGGTTGGCATCTCGAATACTCATGTGCATGAAACTAGTCATGAAATGGTGGTTTCAGAGGACAACAGAAGAACGATGGCATTCATTGCGGATCTTCTCAATGAAAACACACGGGAAGCAGCTCTTTTGGAACTAAGCAAGAAAAGAGAGCAGGTCCAGGAACTTGCGCTTATTCTATGGCATTCGTTTGGTGAGTATTCAAGCAAATACAAACTATAATTGGACTGAAATAGCTATAACTAACTTGAACGTCAGGTGTAATGACCTCTCTTCTGCAGGAGATTATTTCAGTGTACACTCTTCTCAGCCCTTCGCAGTTGACAGCTGCTGCTTCTAATCGGGTCTGCAATGCGCTAGCACTTCTTCAATGTGTTGCATCTCATAATGAGACACGGACTTTGTTCTTGAATGGTAAGTCCTGTGATATTTTGGGTAGATGGCATATACTTTGGCCTATAACAACACGGCCCACCATGATAGCTAATTGTTCGAATATTCCGTATAGCTCATATACCCCTCTATCTCTACCCCTTTCTCAATACAACCTCCAAATCCCGGCCCTTTGAGTATCTCCGGCTCACGTCACTGGGTGTAATTGGCGCTTTAGTCAAGAACGACTCATCGGAGGTAATCAACTTCCTGCTCACAACCGAGATTATCCCCCTCTGCTTGAGAATCATGGAGACCGGCTCGGAGCTGAGCAAAACTGTAGCCATATTCATCGTGCAAAAGATCCTTTTGGATGACAATGGCTTGAACTATATCTGCGCCACATACGAGCGTTTTTATGCAGTCGGGACTGTCCTGAGTAACATGGTAACCCAGCTTGTTGAGCAACAAACAGCGAGACTGTTGAAACATGTTGTCAGATGCTTTCTTAGGTAAGATGGACGGTTTACCGTATGCAAAGCTTGGTGTCAAAGTAACTAACCTGTTTTTTATCCATTCTTTTTGAATCTAGACTCAGTGATAACGCACGAGCTCGAGAGGCTCTCCGTCAATGTCTCCCTGAGCCTCTTCGAGATGCCACGTTTTCGGCCGTTCTGCGTGACGATGCGGCTACTAAGCGATGTCTTGCCCAACTATTAATTAACCTTGCCGACCCTAGCATTGACCATGGTGCGGGAGCCCACAACATATAGTCAGTCTATTCTAGAACGGCCGATGCTACTAGAGGAGCTTCCGTAATCTTTCTTTCTGGAAAGAAGCCAATTGCTTATTTGCATCAGCACGTCAAGGGCTGCTATCTACGAGTTTTGTAACATGCTTCGGGGACTGCTGACTAGTTGGCTACATAAAATCGGGTATTCATTTGCACGTCCGTGCATTTCAGGTCGGAGTGGCATTGTTGCATGGAGTTATAGAGTGTTCATCATCTTTCGTCGTTTACAAATCTGGGGTTGGTTGTGTGTCATTTGGTGTTGTTGGCAATATCTTAACGCTTTGATGGGGAAGGACAAACATTCCGCCTTAATCTATGATGAGTATTTCACCAAAAGCTATATATGCATAGTTATGTATCCTATGTGCTACAACGTGTTTTATACACCAGCGAACAGACATACGTTAAGATAAACCGGGTACTATAGTGAGGACATTGTAGGAAATAAAGAAAGGAAAAGTACATGTTTTGCCTGGGTAACGCGTGAGTTGACGAATTCTGTTTGGTGTAGACGTATGTATAGGATGAGTACACATGGTATTTCTTTATAGCTGCATGCTTCGAGAAAAGCGAGTTTGGTCTTTTTGTTACCTCGCTATCAACTTATCCACCGGCTTAGACCTCTTTGCCCTGAGTAAATAATTCCATCTAGCGTCAAATTTAGATTCTGTCAACTACGCTCTAGACTGGAGTTATATGGGTTTATGCTCCAAGATATCGAATTAAAAATCTGGGCCGAGGTTTTGCACCATTAAACACAAATGCACCAGTCTTGTAGAGGCTTCGCAAGAGGCCAAGGAACTAGGAGGGTGAATGTTTGGTTTAAGCAGACAATAATGTATTTAGAAGTTGGGGACAAGTCCGATGGGTAGCGGTATATTTGGGATGTAGAGGAGGAGAATCGAACAAACCAGAGGACCCATGGTCAGCGGTCAGCGGCCAGGAACCACTAGGAAAACATAGCGTAAGACTGACATACTTCCAGCAAGAAGCAATACGGGGGAAAATAACGACTTCAATATCATATGTCATATCAGATCAAATCAGCCGTAAAATATATTCAAATCACATCAAATCAGATCAAATCAGCCTTGTATCACTCGAAGCTGGTGAGGCCTGTCTGTTCAAGCTTTATGGTGAAACTACAAACAATGGCATTATCATAGGGTACAAGGAATTTAATCGTAGCGAGCTCTATGCCCAAGGCCGCATACCATACGGCTCGGTGAAGCGCGGCGCGACTCTAAGGGAGCCTCGTTAAAACTTGCCATGGACCGAGAAGACAGTATAGTATGGACATGAGCGGCCTGATAGAACGGCTTGGTGCTAGGGTCAACATTGTACACAACAGGAGGCCTGCCCACCCACCTTTTTTTTTTTCTTGTATCTGTATTTGCGCATCTATCTAATTATTTTCAAGCCTAACTTAACTATGATAGCGGGGCACATGACAACTGCGGGCTCCATAGCCATAGCGGAGACTTGCAAAATGCATATGCAAGTGAGATGGCAAAGGATGAAGAGGGTCATGTAATTTATTTAGTACAATACAGCTGGCCGGAAAGAGTGCTAAAAGAATCGCCTCTTGCCATCATACTTGGCAAAGGTTGGCGTATAAATGTATAGCGCATAAAAATGGTATCCGATGGGAAAGGTGGGAAAATGATAAGAAAATTGTGAAAGAAAAAAAAAAAAAGCCTGACAAGACGCGGGGGGCAGAGGCAGACGTGTTATTAATTACTTTAGACCAAAAACTCCTCTTTGCTTCGAACTTGGCCTTGGGTCAGAAGACTTTCCTTTCACCGGTTGCAGGGGTTGAGCAAAGTCTCTGCAAAGTGATTGGTGGGGAGAGTGAGAAGCTCTGAGGCGGGAGGATCTACGGCAAGCTGTGGCAAGGGCATGGGCTGTTTCAAGTCATAGATACACACCTCGCTTATATTGTAGACTCCACAGGATATTCGTGCTCGACTCTCCCTATGGAAGTTGCAGAAGATAGTTTTTTAGAGTAGTAGAAAAAAGAGCGATTGATATATACTTGGTTCCTTGCTCTATCTCTGTTTCTTGTGTCTTGTCGAACTTGTCCTCGCTAATTTTTTTGGATGCCACGACTTTGGCGCTATCGATATCACTTCTATTCTTTGTTTTTTTTGGTCTATTTCTATCGCTGTGAACCTCGGCGTACAATGGCAGTGTATGTTATAAGTTATGCGACGTGCTTGTATGTGCCAGGCCTACTTTATATGCAAGGGAGGGGACGGTCAGCTAGTGAGCTACATACTTGCGGCCACTACTCGGAAACATCCAAGTGCCCATGTGCTGTTGTTCTTAGGTAAAACAACATCCTTACGCAACAGGAAATAAGGCAGGTGGAGTGAGCAAGTGACTGGGCGTGGATGTTGCTACATAGGAGCATAAATATGTACATACATCCATGGATGGTATTGTAGACGGAGCACTTCTATTCCTCGCTAGAGACGCACCAACGCCGGGCTACCCCCAAGATTCCCCGCGGCGTGTTATCATGTTATATCATAGTGATTGTCTTAAAAGACAGCCCACTAGCCTAGACCCAGGCCCAACCACCGCCCGTTGCAGGTTTAAGCCAAGATAGCGCTGCCTTCTGCATATTAGATGTCCAGGGGGCAAATCACCGACCTGCCTGGTCTTGGTCTAGGCCTTTCGATAGCTAGCTAGCCCATCTCCATTTCACTTTTCCCTAGCTTTTGCTGCAACATGATAAGTGCTACTATTCTCCTCGAAGCTCTATCTCCACTTCGACTTGCATACGATAGCCTGCCGTCTATCGACGGACTCTTTTGGTGAGCTGGCATAATGCAACGTCAGGAAGACTATGCATGGCATCGCCAGTGGAAAAAGAAACAAAAAGAAGAAAAAAGCCAAAAAAAAGGACCAAATTAAATCAAGTATAGTATGATGCTATCGAGGTTTCCGACTGGTGTTGATTTTGTGTGCCTTGTTCGTGATGAAAATAAACCAACCGAAATCGCTCTTGGCTAGAGAATGGCGACTTACTCTCTTCTAACTTTATACGGATCAAAGTGTATCTGCTTGAAAGTAGTAGGACAGGCCAAAATAAACATATGGGATAGTGAAAAATACCATGTAATATATAAAATATTGCCGTGTCTTGTGTCTTATTTCGTCTTGCTCATCGTTGACTTTATCTCACGTAGATATAAAATAAAATACGGCTCTTGAAAACTACCAACCCACAAAAGAAAACGGAAGGCTTGGTTTTGGCCTCCTCTCCACTTCTTCTCCGCCCCACACCTCTTACCTTACCCTTCTCCCATCTCTCCCCTGTTCTCTTCTTTCTGTGGGCCAACAATAGGCCGTGCAGAAGTAAAGCCCCATTTTGAAGACTTGAACGGTCCGTTATAGTGATCTAGAAGGCTTTATTTGCCTTGACGCAAGGAAATAGGAGGGCAAAGCAAAGCAACAGGAAAAAGGGAATAGAAGAGAGGAAAAAGAAGAGAGGCAAAAGAAGAAGAAAAACTAAAAGAACGGTAACGAGAGGGGGGAGGGCGAAAAGGAAAAATTGGAGCGATGGCAAAAAGAAAGTGCCAAAGAAAGGTAGGTGGCAATATATCAATTAATCATAAATTAATACAAAGAAACAATTCAATAGGGTCATTTCCTCGCAGGATCTATCGAGACACAAACCACACCCACAAACCACCACAAACCACAAACGCGCAAGTTTCCGCAACTAAAAAAACTATCCTAGAGGCAGGAGGAAAATGCAAGTGAAATACCCTTCGCACTTTTATTCAAAATTGTCAGCACTTTCTTTTGAGGCAAGGTCGATGCGACGTTCCTAGAGCACAGCAAAACAGTTGCTGCTATTAGAGGTATCGAGCTCTCGCCTCCCGCCGTCTTCTACCTTTCTCCAATCAAGACCACCTTGTACGTGTCTTGAGAAAATAGATTTGCAGGTCTCTACTTCTGTCTTTCCTTTTGTTGGTCTGACCAAGGGCTGGCTAGCTTCTCCACTTCTGCCGCCCTGTTATTATTTGATACTTAGCACACAATTTGTTCTTGCCTTCTCTCTGTCCTTTCCCTCCTCCTCCTCCTTCTCTTCCTTTCTATGCCATTCGCTCCCCATCGCTTTGTTTCCCAACTTCCGTGTTCCTTCCTTCCCTTTCTCCCAATCCAACTAAACTTGAGGCCGGCGACTTTTCTAGGACTGATGGTCATTGGTCCAGGCATAACACGCACATCACGCACACTGCCACATACTACTACTACCGTTGTCCCCATGTATTTCTGTTCGCCCTCTCTTCTCCTATTAGCCGGGCACATTGCATTCAAGACTTGTAATCGTCGCTGCAATGCGCGTGCAGCAACCTGTGACTAAGCCTTTTTACCCTTCAGCTGTTCATTGGCTTGATAGGAGGGCTACAGGATACCAACTATGCCTTTTTAGGCACCAGCCCTCTTCAGGATCTTTACGGTATCCAATCCACCTTGGCTTGTTTCTCGGCCATTAGTACTGTGACACCAAGTGCTTATCTAGCTATCTTTAGCATTGGCTATCTAAGTACCTACTACGTAGCTGTGGCTTTTGGTTGGTTTTATGTTGGAGAAACTTGCAGAGATACACACCTACCCAGACTCAACCTCGAAATAGGCGTGATGCAGCACTAAGCCAAGCCGGGCCGGGATTTCCGTATGTTTCCCCTCGCCTCTGCCCTTCTTTGCAAATTTGCTGCGAATTGTGTTCCTTTGTCTAAAAATATTGCAGGAGGTTTGTGACTTCTGAAATCAGGCCACACCTTGGTTTACATACATAATTACATACAGGTGTACATACTTTCTTTTAGTTTGTTACGCTAATGCTCCCTTCCCCGCTCAACGTCGAAGAGACTGGCCCGCTGGGCAGACACTACGTACTGACTAGTACATTTCCGTTTTCCAACAAGCTAGGTGCGAGTGCATCACCGTCCCTAAGGCTGTTGCAACGAACCAACCCAAATGAAGAAGAAAAAAGAAAAAAAGAAAGAATACACTCTCTGTTTCATCATCATACGATGTCTATTGGGGCTTGCCGAGCTAGAAACAACGAGAGATTTGGCCTTTGAGTCTAATATGTCCGTCTTGGGAGGCCTTCCAAGCGGCTGTGCTATGCACTTGGGTTATCTAGAAAATGCCTGCAAACTTGTATTCAGGTAGGATAGGCAGGGCAGGACACGCACTCATGCCCACGCCCACGCCCACGCCCACACGCTTGATGCTACCCCGTGTGTCACGCGAAGAAAGATAAAACGAAGCCTCCACACCCAGACAAGAAAAGGCCTAGAAGGCTATGCTGACAGTTGACATATACAAGTGCGGGGAGTTGATGACTGTTGAAGCCAAATGAAGGTGCTCTTTTTGCCTATGTCTTGAAGCTCCAACGAAATCCGCCATGACACAACTGCTACACAAGGGAAAAAGAATGATTTATGAAGTTTCGTCGTCTGTATAACCGCTCCACATTAGCGATTCGGTCTGGGCCTTGAAGTTTTCTATTACGGCCAGCATATCTATAAGCACTCTACCCTGCGTCGAGGTAGGTTGATAGCCTGGCTGGATTACCGCTTATTTTGTATGCCTGGGCAAGGAAGCGAGGTGGGTTTACTACATACACATAGACATACATGCACATTCTTTCTAGTTTTGGGGCGGCCTTCAACTGGGGACAACGTTGGCCGTGGGCCGTGGAAGCGAGTAAACAACCAAACACAGAGCGTCTACAATTTTAAATAAGATCTTCTACATGTCTCAAAGAGGTGTCGACATGACCTGCAATCCCTTTTCTCCTGGTAGCATGTGCCAATTTTTACGGCAGATAAAGAAGCGCTCCAGCAGACAAACAAAAAGAAAAGAAGAGGAAAATAGAAATGAAAAACGCCCAAGACAAGTCAGAAGGAACGCGTCGGCGATTTCTTGCTCTTTTAGGCATACTTACAAAGCTTCCTTTTTCTCTCTGTTGGATGTGTTGGATGCCCTCCCTGCCCCATGCCCCCTGCCTCGATTTTCCTGGCTTTCTTTGCTTGGCCTGTTCTTGCCTGGCTTTGTCTCCAGTAGTCCTCGGTTTTGTCATGAGCTCCAACAGAGAAGCAGGAGTGGCTTTAATAGTTTTCCGTATTTTCCACACCCCACAAGACCTGCACCAAACAAGTTAATCATAGAGTGCCCAATACTAATAATCTGGATACAACCTAGTGGCAATCAGCTATGAACAGAGTAAGTAGGTACTTCTACATAGCGGCTGCTGTATAAATATCTAGTCAACCTGACCCGTTCCCCATTCTCCTACAGCCTCTTTCCATGTAATCAGACTGCCTTCTTCCCCCTCAGCATTGCTCACAGCATCAGCAGGAAGGTGCATATAATTATCGAGGCCAAACTCTTTTCTCTCTTCATACTGGGAACTTATCCTGTCTTCCATAATCTTCATTATCCTTCATCTATCCTGGATTCATTTTTTTATAACCTTTTCTCTTCATTTACTTTTTCGCCTTCTTGACTCCTATCACTCCCACAACTCCTATAGTTCCCATATGCTGCTTTGCGGGGAGTATTCTTGATGGCTAATCAACTTTCTACTCCTTCTGGTCGGTTACTTCCTGTCCACTCACATACACATCTTCATCCTGCATACCGGGCACCACTGGCCCCAATCAGACCCCCAAACATGTCATCTCTCTCCGGCTCTCAGAGGCCAGCATCGCCTCCATTTAGTACCGCCGTTCACTCTAGCAGCGCCTTTTGCCCCGAAGCTCGCCCTGATGAGGACTGGACCAAAGAGTCGGATCTTGCAACCCGCCGTCGTTTGCAAAACCGTATTGCTCAGCGCAATTACCGTACGTCTCAAACACACCATTAATAGTTCATGTGCCCAAGTATGAGGAAATATCATTAACTTCTGTTGCTATATAGGCAAGCGGAAGAGAGAAGAAAAGCTGGAAACTGATCGGCGGAACAGTGGAGAAGCCCAAGATAGCCATAGCCACTCTTTAGAGCAGATTGAGAACCGGCCCCGGCGGCGATCGAAACATAACCGAACGCCGTCTCAAAGAGATGAGCGTGATAATCTAGGCCATCCAGATGGAGTTTTGCCTGGCTTGGCATCTACCTTTGCTGCCAGCTCAAGAACTAGATACCCATCTCCGCCTGGCAATATGTCAAGCAACATCAACTGGACGGCCACGAATTATGATACTCCCATGCCCACTGTATCGGCATCGACGTTCCTGCCTGCCCCGCCGTCCTATTTACCTCATGGAAATATCAGCTTCTCTCAAGCCAACCACTCTGCCTATAATGCGACTCCGGGACTTGCGGGTCAATCGGCTTTCTTTGGTCATGCTTCTCCAGAAAGTACAATGCATGCACACTCACCGCCTCCTCCCGGACCAAGTGAGCATCTTCTTTCGCCTAACCTGGCTAACTCCAGTCCGTCTCCCACCCACCAGTACGCTACACTATCTGGGTCTTCACAGGTTGGGTCGCCTCCTGTTTACGATAGCAACGTCGAGTATAGCTATGACATGGGATCGTCTGTATCAAGCCAGTACCGACCACAATACCATGGCCAGAATTATAACTCCTCCTACGGGATGGCATCTGTCCCGCCAGCTTGTGTCCCGCGAGCACCGGCCAACTTTTATACGCCTCCAGACATGATGTGAAGCTCGTAATCCGTGCCATCACTAACTTACCCAAAAGTTTCATGTCTTTTTTTTCTCGCGCAAGGACATTATTTCAAATCCCCCGACTTACTTCACATACCAGTGTGTCGTCTCTTTTAAGCTCTTGACTTATCGCAAGCTTTGCTAGTTTCGCTTCGGCCTTAGCACAGGCTATTGCTCCACTTTATTGGCCGTGTTCATTCGCTTGACCTCGGATGTGGGTTTCACCACAGTTCTAAGGGAATTGTCTTTCTTTTTTTTTTTCCTCTCTAAATTACCATATTGCTCTATAGTTACGTGGTTCCAGTCCATCTCGAGATGCCGTTCTATAATCTTTTTTATTTTCGTTCAAGATGGTCCTTTAGTGGGTCGAGTGGACGGACAAACGACAAATCGATGCGTAGGATCTACATCAAATATTAGCCCATAGGTTCATAGTAAAAAGAGGTTTTTAGTATTAGCAGCCACTTGTTATATTATTGAAAGGCCAACCTTATAGCATAACTTTCTCATCATATCAATACTCAGCAGGTGCTGAGGTAGATTGATCACAACCTTACTATTTAAGCCTCACATGCTGCTCTAATGCCCAGCGCATCTTTTATTCTACTTTACCCTTGTATTGTTTCTTGTTGTCCTTATTTCTTGTAATACGAGTCGATAATTGCGGTACGGTCAAGCTCACTTATCAAAAAGGTCTTGACAGAACATCGTCATATTGCATGAATAGAACTTGGTATGGGATATTGAAGTATAGACATGAAAAACAACCTGTACAACCAAATTAAAGAAGAAGAAAACGCCAACGCCATCGCACAGTGCGCATCACGTGACCTCGTTCACTTGGGTTGCACAGGAATATGTCATATTTAGCCCCACATTTATGGCTAGAAAACATCCAACTTGTCTTGCCGGGCTTGCGAAATTCATCACCAAGAACAATCGTCGCGTACGAACTCTCCAATTTCTCTTTCCTTTCCCACATTCTTCACGTCATACCATCGCACCACACTCCCGAACAGACCTATCGCCCGCAACAAAAAACCACCACACGTCGCTTATTACTATGTCTAATCAATCTGAGCTAGAGCAGGATCGCTTGCTCTATCAAGAACAGGTGTGTTGAGTCGTGGCTTTTTTGTTCGTACAACATCCGCAAACTATCTGTCTGCTAACAGTGCATTATAGCTCATTCTAGTTGAATCGCAACTTAAGGAAGATTCAGATAATGGCGAACTAAAAGGCTTGAGAGAAGAGTTGACTCAAATCATATCCTTTCTTGATGAATCATTGGCTGAGCTGAAACCTAAGGAACCGCAACCTGCTACTACCCAGACCATCTCCACTCCTGCTTCCACAGGCCCCAAGAAGACCGCCTCGACGACCTTACCAACTGCTGCTGTACCAGCGGCGAACCATGCAGACGATGAAACAACTACCTATAAAGTTAACGACATCGTTTTGGCCCGCTGGGTCACGGGCGACCGAGGCTTTTACCCTGCACGAATCACCTCCGTCACAGGCTCAGTTACGGCTCCAGTATACACAGTAAAGTTCAAGAGCTACGATACATCAGAGACTCTGCGTGCACGCGACATTAAGCCGTTTAGCAATAAGCGTAAGGCTGACGACACACTTATCTCTGATAGCGCGCCCGTTTCTATAGCGTCCGGTTCTTCTACACCTGCTGTTGAATCTCCGTCAACCTTTTCGCCCATCCCTAATGCCCCTGGAGCCTCGGCAACTACCGGCACCGTAGTTTCAGCGGCAGCAAGTTTATACCCCGACCAGGTTGCTAAGATGCGTGCCGAAAAGGGCACTTTGGATGGCGAGGATAAGCCTCGTAAGGCTAAGAAGATGAAGGCTAACAAAGAACTGGAGGCGGGAAAGTCGAAGTGGCAGGAGTTTCAGACGAAGTCCAAGTTTGCAAAGACGCAGAAGAAAGACAGCATGTTCCGAACACCTGAAGGCGTCAATGGCCGAGGTAAGTCTCTTTTTTTTTTTTTTTTTTGGAACCTCACGAACATGATTGTGGGGCCCGTAAAATGCGTCAATTGATCGGATTTACTGATACTTTTTCTAGTTGGATTTACCGGGTCTGGAAAGGCCATGCGCAAAGACTCAGCAAGAACACGACATGTGTATCAACCCGCAGACGATATGGATTAGCTTGTAATGGCGTCTTACTGCCATCACTTGTTTCATGATAGTGTAGCTGAAGTTTTGTAGAACTTTCTTCTTTTTGGTTTGGACTGTCTTTTCTATACACTACCTCGGAAACGCAACACATATTTTGTCACACTAACACTATTGCTCTTTATCTTGTCCCCCCACAAGCAAGGTACTTTTTCTGTATCTCTGGGTGAGACATGGCGATAGGATGGGCACGTATAGCTGCGGCTTTAGAACTGTTAGCCTGCCATGATAACGTTGCCCTCGAGTATTTTGTCCAATCCATTTATTATTTAGCACCCGGAATTAGATCAGGTTTCCTTTTTTTTTTTTTTTAGCTTGAACCTTAATCGCTATTTCAGTTCATGAGGCCAATCTTAGCTGCTATTTTCTCGGCAATCGAGAAAAAGGCCTGTGACCGGCCGTTCTCGGTATCTACAGCTACGGTAGGTCGCCCTGTGTCTGCGTCATGGCCTATAGCTTGATCAAGAGGTATATCACCCAGAAAGTCCACCTGGTGCTCCTCGCAAAGAGCCCCCATTCGCTGGTTGCCACCAAACACATGAGAGTCGTGATGGCAATTGGGGCATGTAAAAAGGGACATGTTTTGGACCATACCAAGTATGTCGATATTGGTCTTTTTAAACATGTTGATGCCCTTCAATGCGTCCTTAACTGCAAGGGTATGGGGAGTAGATACTATCACAGCACCTACGAAAAGGATCTATCAGTAAACACACACCCAACTCCCCCATTTGACACATGATTGGATAATGGGGTGACGCACCTTCTAGAATTACCTGTTGCGTGATGGTAAGCTGAGTATCGCCAGTCCCCGGTGGCAAGTCTAGGACCAGCACATCAAGCTCGCCCCAATCTACTTCGTGAAGAAGCTGTTGAATAGCTTTAATGACCATTGGGCCACGCCACACTACAGGCTGCTCCTCGCCAACTAAATAGCCCATCGACATCGTCTTGACACCATACCCAGTGAGTGGGATGAGTTGGTTATCTAGAATGCTATGCTGTTAGATACCTTCCAGTCGAAATATAGAAAGAAGAAACCCACATTCGGATAATCGAGGTTCTCCGCCGAGGTTGAATATGGTAGGGATCGAAGGGCCAAAAATATCAACGTCTAAAATGCCCGCTTTCAAGCCCATACGGGCGAATGATAACGACAGGTTGGCTAAATTTCAGCTCCATCACCTGTCAGCGACTGACCCAAAATTCTAACATGACAAGCGACATCCTAGCAGTCTGCTTTGCCTATTCCGAACACACACACACACACACACCGGCGATTGTGCTTTTGCCTACACCACCCTTAGCGGAGGACACTGCGATGACCTTGTTGACGCCCCGAATGTTTCTCTTCTTTGGCATTCGCGGCCAATAAGGTGGTGTTCCCGATCGCGGGAGTCCCTGGGGGGAGAAATAAACGTAATGTGCGCGTTAATATAAGAGATATTGTGTGTACTTGGATTACACTGTCAGATCGTACCAATGGATTTTCATGGGCATGCAGCAAGGTGCGATGCAATAATCTCGGAATCGTCCTATGCATTCTAGGACACCAGCATAATAGCAGCCAAAAACAATTGATAAATGTAGCTTTTGGGTTCGAACGCGAGATCTGTCCAAAGTTACCACAGTATTGCTTAGTCAGCCTCACTGAGAGTGTGGTGATGTTGCCCAACAAGAATTTCCGAGAACTGAATAGAGCTTGTGATGTGTGGGGTCAGTCACGTGACATAGCATTGTGTGCTCAACACTTGTCGTCACTACAAAAACACTACAACTACAGCATTAATGACAGGATAATCAAAAGCTAAATAGATGGACTTCCTTGGGCATTGTGGACAGACGATACTACTTTCTCGTCAGTCATGTGCCAATAGCTCTAGTATGAGGGGAAGAAAAAAAGAATATCAAGCCAAAAAAACGACAGCGACAATATACACGAACGAAAGAACAAAAAAAGGCAAGTCCTAGCACCATCCATCTTCATACTTTGCCGTGTGATAGTCACGCGGCTAACAAGTCAATTTACCATACTCCATTATCCTTTACCGCGTCATGATACCTTTATAATATGCTATGCTAAGGTCAACTGAGTACTTTAAGTGCCCATCCTCCGTCAGGGGGATAGATAGAACACGGTGAAGTAGCGAGTCCTGTTGAGATTATGTTAGTACTATGTTAAATGCAATCAGTAAAGACTTCAACCTACCTGAGAAACCTCAGTAATAATACGAGCGAGGATGCTGCTCATCTCAGACACAGCCGCAGCAACTAAAGCATCTTGGTTGACAGAGGCCTCCTGCATCGCAGGTAGAGTTGACAACATCTTGGTCAGCAAGGAAACCGGCACGCTTTCCTTCTTGGCCTTGATGGTGACTATAGATAGAAAATCCTGATACACATCTCCACCCAAAGACCAGTTGGGAATGGTATCATGACGATCCTCAAACTCGGCCAGAATTGACGATAAGAGCTTGTAGTCACGCTCGATAATGGCCAAAGGTGCCACCTCTTCTGTAAACCGCTGATGGGCCTCCACAAATGCACCCGCTCGCAGAAGGCAGTGGACTTCGGCTGGGGCATCGTGCATGACACTCCGCATATACAAAGCCTGTGACTCCCAGACCCAAGCAGCCGGAATTTTGAATACTTGCGTAAGTGTAATAAACGTATCATCACTCTCAATACCAATTGATCCAGCGTTTTGGGCCAGTTGATCCCGGATTGCCTTGGCCCGCGAGTCAGGATCATGTAGATGTAAAAGGACAAACACAGCCTGAAGCCAACTTCCCTCGTTTATCAACTGGGAGGCAAACGAAAGAGTTGCAGCATCGCCCTGAGTTTCACTATTGACCCCAAATGACAAGTTAGTGACAGATGACAAGGCCTGACCCAGCTGCCATGACAGTCGCCAATCAAGAGGCGACATTTGAGAGTTCTCAGGGCGAATAACACACTCAAGGCCAACATCAACCCCAGCATATAGTTTCAAAAGACCCCAAAGAAGATCTTGACGCTGGGCCCGGGCCTTGTCATCCCATAGTGGGGCAATGGCCTGCTTGATAAACCATGGCATGGGCAGAGGCTCCAGACCTCGATCAATGTCATCGTGAAACTTGCGAATTGCTACTGCCAGACTATCATTGGGTGAGGTGGCATACCAGAGACGAAGGCCAAAGGCTTGCATCCAGTCCAAGGAAAACTTGGTGGAAATGATAAACGACTCAATACGGTCCTGAGGAGGGACGCCCTTGAGACTTTCGCACACACAAACATTGCCAGCAATCATCTCGTAAATAGCACGAATGGGCTCTGAAAGCTCTGAAAGCATCATAGCGTCTCTCCATCCACTGAGTTGATCGCGCATGTCATTCTTTAGAGTTTCATCAGTGCCAATCAAGGAGACCAGAGTGGCAAGATGAAAGTTCTTGCCATCGAGAAGATGTTTACAAGCCTCTTGAACACGGTGTCCAGCAAGTGATGCAACAGCCTTCATCTCAGGAGATTTAGAAAATGCAGCCTCCGTAGCACATGATGACGCTACAAGATCAGTCCAAAATGCAGAGAGCCTATCCTTACGATCCCGAGCAGATCCGTCTTGGATGGGATCAAAAAGGATGCTGGCAAGGTCCCAAACCAACTTTTCGTGGGCAGCTCCAGAATCCGAAGTATTCCGATCCTGGAACATTGTCTTAAGCGAAGGTACATCTAAAGAAGCCTTAGGGACGCCATTTAAGATATTGACCTTTGTGTGTCGCATATGGTTATCGAGAAGATGAGCAGCTCGGTCCGCAGAAAGTTTGCCCAGCCGAACTCCGGAAAGCTCGTCTGGGAGTCGACGATTTTGAATTGAAAGAATGCTGTTGTCATGGAGGTTTATCGGTTGTGAGGAATTTTGCGCAGGCCGAGTAGCCATTACCATAGTTCCATCAGGGCCCCATCGTACTCGAGTCGTGGTGGGGATATTAGTCGGGGCATTAGCAACTTTTGGTTGACGATCATAAGGCCACTAAAAACAGGCAATAGGTTTCGTCAGTAAACACATACTCAAAAAGTAAAAGGAACAAGCAGAAGAAAAACCAATGCGATTAGCATTGGAGGATAACAGGAAGAAAGGTAGAAGTAAATAAACTTCTTGCAACATATATTATATGGCTTTTATTAGAACCAAGTCGTGTTGTTGTTCTTCCT